>JXSR01S045803.1:5565-18112 GCA_000969725.1 Ophiothrix spiculata
CCCCCCCCCCCCCGGAAACTATCTGACTATGGGGTGATGTGATTTTTGATCATGACAAAAACATCACCTTGTTCAGTTCATGCAACAGGCCTAAAACTGTTTTGAAACTATTCATATTTAAATGTTGACCTAAAATCATTCTAGATAGGATTTCAAATCCATATTTTGTCATGCACTCTGCACATGTCTAGCGTCTGAAAGCTGTCCTGGTAGCTCATTAATTATTACCGAACGACCCTGAAGTTCACCCCCGGATACTGCCGCGGTCACCCGGTCACTGTGAAGTGCAGTGTCGCAACACGAACTTGTGCAATATACCAGAGCGAACATTATTTTAGCCTGATTTTATTCCGTTATCATCAGGGTTTTAGCATGATTTGTACGCTAATATTCCATGATATTCCAATGATTTTGGCTGTCACTTCGTAACTTTTTGGAAGGTAAGTAGTCGTCAGCGAATTCAGTAAGAGTTAAAAGAAATAATGTACTCACTTGTCCCTGCACGTATTCGGCACAGACGGCACGTACATGTAGTCTAGTCAGCGGTGAAAAGCTGTGAGAGTATGCAGACACAATCGGCAATCGATTGTCGTACATGGGGCCTGGATTCTTTTCCCGGGGTTTCCGTTACGACTTTTACCACATGTCTTTTACCTCTGGTGGTTCATAATTCTTCCAGTTTCAATAACAGATTTGTTTGTTCTCAAATTCCAAATCTTCTGGTATGGGTAAAGATAAGGTGCTGCAGCTTTGCAAATATACCATTCGTGTCTAACATACTCGCTCGTATTGATTTGTTTACAAAATTCAGGCGGGAGCGGTCGCGATTTAGTAGTAGCTAGTAAATTAAGGCACTAGGGATTTCTAAAACGCAAATTTAGGATGCATTTTACGTGTCTTTCCATTGGTGCATTAATATTGAAAATGTTACAAAAATCATATTTTCACCTTTATTCAAATAATAACAAAATTGTTCCTGGGCAATGTTTACTAGCCATGACATTGACACCTATCAATGGATCAGAATGGATGATTTTTTTAACATATTATATTTCAATGTTGGGGTTTATGAAATTAGATTTTTTGAGCTACGGGCTGTCAAAGAGTGATACACTTTATTGTATTATTCTAAATCCGCTGGAGTTAACGCGTGAACCACACTCGGAAGCTCTTAGCTCAGTAATTTTAAGTTTATTCTATGCACTATTTTAACATAATGAAATTTACACGAGCGACGCCGCGGAAGGTAACTCGATCAAATATAGTAGTAAAATAGCATAACTATCGTCGCCTGACAAAATTACATGAGGGCGCTGTTTCATTAAAATTGATGGGGTCACAGATTACAAGTGCAAAGCGCAAGTGCAAGGAGATTTTTAAGACAGACAGAGTAGAACGTGACATAAGTGGGTTTCAATAATTTCATTCAAAAATTCATTTTGTTAGTTAGGCTTTCGCCAAAGAAACCCAACTTGGAACCAAGTAAGGTTAAGGAAGCTTATCTTCAACTGGGCTCCAAGAATGCAGGAGGAAGACTGGCCTATGGGAAATCTTTTTGTTTACCACGTATTGATTTGCAGGAAGTGAATTATTTTTTTGGTTAATCTTTTTTAATGCATGGATTATTTAGATGAACAAGTACCTCATTCTTGTAAATAAATGTTTTCTGCATCCTATTTGATGGTCATTTTTTTGACATCAAGTTTTCAGTTTCTTGAAATCATGACTTTTAACTTGGTACATGTTCACCTCGCCTGATTCTCCGAGTCAGGCCCATGTATGTAAATCTGGTGAGGCCTGTGTTGAGTTTATAGAGGAAGACCGAACTTAGTATCGTCCAGAGAAGCTCCGAGAAAAATCTGCAGAAGCGAACAAAGAAAACCAAATGCATCTGCACCTGGCCTGATCTGCACCATGGTAAAAATCGAGTACACTATACTATACAGGGCGTCTCGATAAAAGTGTAACACTCGGAAATTGCTTGTTTTAGGCATGAAATCGTGTCGTAATTTGTACAAATTTGATGATAAATTCAAGATAATAGTGGATTTCGCTTACCTGCAAACAAGTGCGTATATCTCCAGATTGACCAAAGCTATCGTGTTGGGGTAAATGTGACTGGAAAGATTTGCTCGAGAAACACAAGCCAAAAACGAATTGAGGCAAGCTGTATAGTACAGCCTATCACATAACGGCCATTTGTGCATAACTTGAAAAATACAAAATGGTACTTGGAAAAAACAGAAATAAAAATCGCACTGTTCGGATCAGAGAAATCAAACGGTATACGTGTGGTTTGCTTACATGGTTACCATTTGTAAACACATCTCCAAACATCATTTTTGTGTGACTAACAACTTCGGGAAGTGTTTATAATAGGTAAATTTAGTATAAATATCCTTTGTCATGTTTATGGAGTATTGCAGTTCGTAGTTGATAAATATGATCATTTTTTGGGATATTGGGTATGTGCACTTATGCGACAGGTTTGATTGCAGAGCTTGCTTATGGCTGTGGTGCAATACCACAGCCAGAAATTTCGGGTAAGGAAAGATATGTCCTTTATCTTGAATTTGACATCAAATTTGTATAAATTACGACACGATTTCATGCCTAAAACAAGTAATTTCCGAGTGTTACTTTTATTGAGACGCCCTGTATATAGTACAACTTCCTGAGGTGCATTTAACACAGTTCTAGTACAATTTTAGTACAATTCTAGCCTACAAAAATTGAAGGCTATACTACACTCTTAGAAGGCCGGGATCAAATTTTTGATCCTTTTTCGGGATCATTTTATTTTGATCCTTTAAGGATCACTTTTGATCCTTTAAGGATCACTTTTGATCCTTTTGCGGATCAATATATACAAATGGATCAAATTCACAAGGATCATTTTTGATCCTTTTTTAGGATCATTTTATTTTTATCCTTTTTGATTACAATATCAAAGTTTTGATCCGTATTTCTGGTTTACTTTGATACGGAAAGGATGAGCTCACATTTTGATACCGCGTTTGGATGCAACGTGATGTTTTGTTTCATATTTGAGTACACCCCATTACCGCTACACAGCGGGGAATGTATACTATGGTGTAACATGTATAAATACGTTGATTTCATCACACAGCCCCGTGGTCGAGTGGTTAGAGCCTTGGTCTTGTAATTACCAGCAGGTATGAGTGCGGCGTGGGTTCAAACCCTGCTAGCGTCACTTCAGTGTGATGTTTTTTGCAGGTCTTTTTTATAAGAAATATTTGATCCTTTTTCGGATCAAAATTTTTGATCCTTTTTTTGGGATCACTTTGATCCTTAAAGGATAAGCTCATATTTGATACCTAAAAAGGATCAAAATTGATCTCTCATATTTGATACTTTCTTTCTAAGAGTGTAGAATTTTGTTCCAAATGTGCACCTTAGGAATGTTGGACCAGAATTGTACTCAATTTACATAAAGCGCCGGGTCGGGAATCGAACCCGCTGTAGCAGGAATGTAAGTCCCACGTTCTTATTGTCCGGGTTGTGCAGTAAAGTATAGGCTAACAACTCTCAAGCAACATATAATTTAATTTCACGCTTTACTCTGTTATGGTCTATATGGAAGGCGGACTACCATTTCAGGGGGACTTAGATTCCTTTCACACCGGAACCTCATTGGTGCAAAACCACTGCAACAACCCGATCCCAACTTGAAATGCCGCTGAGAGATGTTGAATTTTTAAATTTAAGTTTTTTTAACTTAGAAATAATGCTCTTATCTGACGTAAAATAATGTTTGAATTTCACAAAAACAAATATATTTAAACTGTTATAAAATAAATGGATTACGCACAGTGAGAGTGACCGCGTCAGCATGGTCAGGCTCTTTTGCTTCAATTTCTAGCTCTAAAGTTGTACATTTACACTGTTAGAAATCTCCGTAAATTAAGAAAACAGATTTTCCGTAAATTTACGGAAGATCTGTTTTAGAAAACAATAAAAATAATAAACATAAAACATAAAAAATGTTGATTTACGAAAATAATTCAAAAATTTCCGGCAGCAAAATGTCTGGACCTTTTTTTTTCGTTCCGTAATTTCAAATTTCGAAAAATTCTGTTAAACTATACACATTTTTCCCCGTATTATGAGACAAATTTCTGTAAAATTACTGTCAAAGTTCCGTTAATTGACATAAATTTTGTAGATTTACGGAAGATCTGTTTTAGAAAACAATAAAAATAATAAACATAAAACATAAAAAATGTTAATTTACGAAAATAATTCAAAAATTTCCGGCAGCAAAATGTCTGGACCTTTTTTTTTCGTTCCGTAATTTCAAATTACGTAAAATTCTGTTAAACTATACACATTTTTCCCCGTATTATGAGACAAATTTCTGTAAAATTACTGTCAAAGTTCCGTTAATTGACATAAATTCTGTAGATTTACACTCAAAAGTCTGGAAATTCTGCTGACAATTTTCTAACAGTGTACGAACGATGTTTTTTTTTTCTGAATTCATGTAACAATATGGTGTAGTTTTTGATAATTTTAACATGTTTAACTTCAAATAGAAAGTGATACATAAAATTGATCACCACGGTGTTCAGCATGATCAGACTAGACGTCCATTTAACCCTCGTCTAACCAAGCCTTTTTTGTAACACGTCTAACCAAGGGGGTGGGGGGTTACAACCCCCCCCCCCCCTAAATTTTTGGAACGGAACCCCCTATGAATTTGGTTTTGGTATCAATTAGGGATGGCATCGGCAAGCATTTGCATTGTCGACAAAGCCCCAAAAACGAGCGACCGACGTCGCGACACTATCGACATTAAGTTTCGTCAAGTGGATTGAAAGTATACAACTTGTGGCACTCTGTTTAATTTGTCACCCCAATGTGGCGATTAAAATGTAATAAATGAATATGTGATCAAGAGCACTTGGTAGACTTGTGTAGTCAAAATAATGTTCTCCTCTTTTCGCAATAGGCCTATATGAAATGATTATATACAGGCCTGTATAAAAATGCATAAAAATTCTAAGGTGTCTGTATGCGAGCGATTTTTTTTTCTATTTTATCTACTTTACTGTACTAAAGGATAAAATATTTACCACTAGAATTCGTCATAAATCAAATTTTCAGAATTAAAATCATTTATTTTTTTTACTAATGTGACCATTTCGTTACTCAAAGTTCCGGTGTGTAGAAAATAGTAAATAGATATATTGCGGCGACACTGCGGCGGTTGAAAAATCTAACTATATCGCTATATCCCATGGGTCATGAATATTCATGTTTAAATATTCATGAGCTTATTAATTTGTTTTATTATATAAATATGAATTTATTTAGTAAGGAAACAATAAATACGTCATAAACTACTTACTAAATATTCATATATATGGATACTTATGTTTATGGATATCAATACGTCAGAATTGATAGCAGTTAATCATACATTCGCATCAGCATTTTATCGGGGAATCATAACCGTTAGGCCTGAAACACTTAAAAACGAATTATCCAAATTGAGAAAAACGGGGTAAAAATCGCATCGTTTAAAGGGAAAAAAATGGGGTCAAAACAAGTCATCCTGGTGCTCATGATGTGATCAATAAACTTATGCTAAGACAAGTAAAATATCAGGGTAAATTTCATTACTATGTTAAGCTTTCTATTTGTCTCGAGTATTTTATTTTTATTTTTTTGTCGAGTTTGTTGACATATAAACAGGCTTGAGGCTCGTCGACAACGAGTGAAATTGGTTTTGTCGACGCATTGTCGACAAAAGGCTTGTCGATACCAGTATGGTCCTCCCCTACAACCAAGATCACAAAAAATCGAATGCCATCTTATTATGGGTGCCATCTCATGATCTGCCACACGCTCTGCGTTATAATGGCATTCCACATTCTCTACATGACTTCTGTAAAATGTTGTCAACAGATAAGTGAGGTACTTTAACGTGAAACTTACCGTCAGTTTTACCACGGTCTTTCACTGTAAACCACTTATTATGACTTTTTGACTTTTACGGTAAAAATTATGACTTTTACGGATAAAATATTAAACCATTTTAAGTATTTACAGTTTATCCTAAAAAGTGGTTGATTTTTAAGCCAATGCACTCCACTGTCGGCGTTTTTTATATCTTGGAATTCATTTATGCTTAAAATTTCTGTCTTAACACAGTTCTTAATCAGTGCGGCCGAGTTCAATTACATCAAGTCCATGCAAAATAAGGAAAAAAGGAAGTGAACAGCTCTATCTTTGATAAAAAAAAGAAGTAGTAAAGTCATATCTACGAACTTGAAGCAAAGTGAGAGTGTATCATCGTGATAGCACATGATTGCAGACAAAGACGTAACCTATTTCAAGCACTTTGAGAACTGAAACCCGGCGAACCAATTGTGCAATAGAATTGTGTTGAACCCCTGAAATCAGAAATAACAACAGACACCATATCTTCACAAAAACACAAGATGGAAACTGAAATAACCGCTAAATCGAGGTAAGTCTGTTTAGCTTGAATTCTGAATTCATATTCCCGAAGTTGGACTGTCCATTTTACCAGACTCAATGAGTCCAATACGCATATTAGTTGGTCAAGATATGGGTTTTAATATAACAGACGAGACATGTGATAATTAAATCAATTATATTTCGAACTCATGACCAGATCAAATTTGTGTATTAGACGAATAACAGCATTTTTCATTGATTGTACACAAGGCGCTCTTTCCAAAGTAGTTCGCAATATATTGCTGAAATCACAAGTAATCCTCAATTTTGGTTTTGCAGAATTTTGATGTGGCTGTTTCATAAAGATTTGTGACCATAAATATATAAAAAATGTAATATAGTAAGTTGATAAGTCCGCACATTTCTTGTGATAGTTGCTCTTGACACACAATTTAATGCATTTTTTGAAATATAATGAAAAGATCACTATTATACTCTATAAACCTTCAAGTATCCAACAAGCAATCAGACTCTGTTACAAGATCAATAACATATCACTTGTATTCTACAACATTGTGAACTGGTAGTTTTGTATTAGCCTATTGCACGGTTTCGCCATTTTGATGAGAGCCTCGACCTGGCTTGAGAGATGAATGGGAACTTACATAATATTACGATCAACAGTTCGATTCCCTCTTTCAAAAACCATTGACCTTGCATGAAGTGAATACATCGTTATGTAACTAGTTTAATTGACTGTCAAATCGAGGCTCTCTCTGCAAATGGCGAACCGTGCAAATTAATGAGCGAATTGTGTAACTTGTAAAAGACTAGCAATGATTGATTAGGCTCAAGACAAAATCACTTCATATTAATACATTTTTGGTTAATTTTGTTGCTACTATATGGATAAATCTTGAATATAAGTTCATTTGAATATTCAACTTGATTGGGTACGTTGTTATGATTCGAAAAGTACGGACTAATTTATTTCCGCGTATGGTTTTTATTTAAGTGCGTTAATAGGCTGCTTGTTGCATACTTCAAGATTTATAGAGTAGGCCCTATAGTACTGGATGCCTTAAAGATTTATAGAGTAGGCCCTATTATAGTACTGGATGCCTTAATACTTATTTTTCAAAGCTTCAAGTTGTTGCCGACGATAATTGCTGACTTCAGCATGCATGATGAATTTATGCCTTCAATCAGAATTGAAATCAGTGCCGTTCACAGCAGTTATACTAATATTTTCCAGTATATCTTCCTTTACAATTGCAAAGCTTGCCATTTCTAGTTTTCCTTTTTCAGTAGCCATACTTCATTCCGCCTATTGACAAGTTTCATGGGGCTGTCGTAACCACTGAAGTAAAAGAAACCATCCACGTATGGGTTCTCCGCTCCCAAAGCTTTGCGTAGCTTGGCGATTTCTTCGATAACTTCTTTCTCTCCTGCAAAACCGCTGAATTGTCTGAAAAATAAAGGTATAAAATCGTCATGTGAGTGCAAGAAAGTCGTATCTGTAATGGCTGCCCTAAGTTATTTTTATTTTATACTTTGTCTGAAGAATGTGAAAAATCCCTCAAAAATTCCCTGTCTAATGTCAGTGGTTCTTGAAATGGTTCTTGGTGTCACCTGAAGAACCATTTCAAGAATCACTGACCCAAGATTGGAGATTAGACAGTGTGCAATCTAAATTTATGACAAATGGCAGCTATTGCAGATACGACTTTCTTGCACTTACATGACGAAATTATGCTTGACAGAAGTTAAATTTCAGGTTTGCAAGTTGCCCAACTTCGTATACCAACGTTTCAATTTGACCAAAAATCGGGGACCTAAATTCTTCAAATAATCAAACAACACTTTCTGTCTGTATACCTGTGAGTCTGTACTTGCGCCATAACATTTCAGCGCTTTAAGATTCAGGATATAAGGAAGATCCAATATTTATACTCTTAAACCTATTATAAAGTACCGGATAGAAATTGAGTTCGGTTAGAATTGCAGGTAACGAAAACAAATGGTTTAAATCATACATTGAAACCATGCTCAACATGTTTCTATTAATGGTACTATTTCGACTAAGACTTATATTAAATCAGGTATTCCACAACGATCTATACTAGGTCCCTTATTATTTCTTTTGTTCATAAATGATTTGCCTCTTAATATTTTAAATTGCACTATTGATATGTATGCTGATACTCTGATTTATTTTTGTCATGAAGATGTAAATATTATTGAAAATTTTCTTAACGAAGACCTGGTAAATGGCTCAAGGATAATAATATGAAAGCAAATGTCAGCAAAACCAAGGTTCTGCTCCTGGGAACTCCAATGAAAACAAATAAAATGAACCATATGAATGAAGTAAGTCAAGTGTTTCAAATATCTTGGTATCACAATCAATGGAAACTTAAAATGGGATGATCAGTGTTATGGATGATCATGTGAATGTCTGCCGGAAAGTGTGAGACGAATTAAACCTATCGTTCCACAAAAGTCACTTATTACAATATATAATTCTATGTTCGTTCCGCATATGGACTATGGCATTCTTGTTTGTAGCAACTGTGGTGTCAAAAATCGCTTGATCGAAGACGATGAAAAATATTTATTTTGTTTAGTGTTTAGACAGTTTTGAAAGACGAACACTTTGAGACCATTTTAAACCAAATCTGACACTTTTATATTTTTTGACTCCCATAGGCCCAAGTAATTACCTTTCATGTTTTTGGATATAACTCAAAAACCATTCATCAGAGATGGGTCAAAGTCCCGGGGGCCGCTCGAATAAAAGTGGTTCTCATGCTCGTCAGACCACCTCAAAATTGGACCCTAAATGGCGTAATTGTTGATAGCAAATTGCACACCTAAATGGCGTATGATCAGTGAAGATGGTGAAAATCGCACCCCAAGTGGCTTAATGGCGTAAGTTGTTGATGATGTTTTTGTAACAAATTAAGTATCAAAAAGTATACAATTTCAATTGTATGTTCATTTGCATGAAGTCTTTACCTATTTTCTTTTGTTTTCGACCTTTTATGATGTCAGATGACCAACCCCAAGTAAAAGGTAACCCTTAATGGTGGAGGTGGCTTGAATTTACAACCCTTAATGGCGTAAATTGTGCTAAAAAGTACCCCTTTTTCCAAAAACGTAGACGCCACTGATTGGTCAAAATCAGACCCTTTTACGCCACTTTTTATGATGAGTGCGAGTACCACTTTATTTTCCGAGCGGCCCCGGGTCAAAGTATATATTTTCTACTTCCTTATGATGAAAGGAACATGTTAGAATGGGTTTTAACAAAATTTGACTTCTGCATTGACTTTGACACCCCTCCCCAGTGGCGTAACTTTGGGATTGGGTGCCAGCTTAAGGGTTTTGCAGTATTTTCAATGACAATAAAGGAAAAGAAAACACATAAATCATGAAACGGAGTACATTTATTAAGTTTGTTTACGCAGTACCTTGGAAAAGTGCATTGTTCATATTCCTTATGAATACTTAGCAGTTGTGATGTAATGATATATGTAAAGTTAGTTTTGAATGTGATGGGGAATATAAATGACAAACTGGCACCTTTGTAAGTCTTGAAGTTGGGCGACCATAGGGCCTGGGTGGGTTCGAGCCTGCAATAAGGAAATGTCCATCTGTACTAAAAACGGGAACTTTGATACGGCACGCGCGCGTCCTAAAAACAGGAACATTCCACCGCACCGGTCCTAAAAACAGGAACGTTCCGCCGCTCCGGTCCTTAAACAAATTATATCTCATCTAAAATCGCGCCATACTATGGGCAGAAGCGCGCTGCCAGGGCTTGTGGACAGCTGTGGCTAGATATTGGACTCTGACAAGGCACTGAAAACAGGGCTGAGGTGAACAACAACTTTTAGGAATGATGGTGCGTTTAGAGTCCAGCGAGTTCATTGCTGCAACATCGCTTGATACGCAGTCTATACACGCTCTACGAGAAATGCGCTTTAAAAATTCAAGCATGCGTATCGAGCGATATTGCAGTGATGAAATTGCTGGAGTCTAATGGTTTATTCTAACACAAACAAACAGAAATCACATACCAAACAAACTGGAGTAATACGATCAAGACAAGACATTTAAACCAGGCTCGGACACTAAATAGACTTCCAGAAAACACAACCGCACGTCAAGCCCTTGTGGAGGCACTACTACCAGTGAAAAGACCACGCGGAAGACCTGCGACAACTTGGATCTCCATGATAAACGACGACTTAAAAGAACTCGATCTGAAACTCGGAGATGAAGAACTTACTTTAAAAACCCAAGACCGAATAATGTGGAAAACGATAATTCAAGGCGGCGCTGTGTCGAACAACGGCGTGGAGCGTAAATGATGATGCGCGCCGATGGGCATCGATCGATGGATATCGTCAAACTCTGAATAATAAACCATTAAGGGGTTTTCTCTGAGATATAGTTGCTTACGACTGCGGGATAACGATTTTTTTCATAAAAAGTAAAAAATCAAAAAAATGTTTACATCCTTTTTGCGTGCGCAAATTTAATGCACATTAAACGCATGCTTTACTAACGCGTTTGGTTTATCACACGCCGCATAGCGCCGTAATGTATACGCGGGAAATTATGCAGACGCAGATGTGCCATCAAAGTAATCAAATTTTATCCAAAAAATGCCAGTTTTTGTAATATTTCTTGAAAACTAACCCGGTGACCATATTTTTTTATTTCAGTATTTTGAAGAGCGCAAAAAGTGCTTTAACATATGTAAAAATTAAAAAATTAAATGGGGGATTTTCTATTTTACAAGCACATAATGATCGACATTTTGGAGTTTCCCCTATACTTTGTATGGTTAATCGGGTGATTTTTTGGGAAAATATGTACTTTTTGAAATGCCTGTATCTCAAAAACGAGCACGGTGACCTATATTTTTTATTTTAGAATCGTTATCAGCACAAATAAATCAACCAAATACTAAATTTTCAAGAAAATAAATGGAGTATTTCTTTCTTAGAGAAAACCCCTTAAATGCACCGTTGCAGCTTTCAAGCAAAAAAAAAACTATGTCGCATCGCTTGTTTTCAGTTTCGCATTGGTTGAATAGGGACTCGCATCGGTTAAATGGGAACTCGCATCGCTTGAATGGGAATTCGCATCGGTTTATTGTAATGCCGCATCGGTTTGTTTGTTTCACTTGTACAGTAAAGTATAAGCTCACAACTCATACAACATAAGTTTCACGCTTTATCGTTATCATGGTTATGGTCTGTGCATGTTCTATGGAAGGCGAAATTTGAGGGACTCGGATAACCTTTCACGGTTACAACGGCACCCGAGCTCATATTTATTTGCAGGGGTGTAACTCCCAAGGATCAATTATTTAAGAAATTCTGGTATATTTTTTGTTAAAATTATACACCCACACCTACAAGTAGGCACCAAGGACAAGACATATGTTTAACGAAACTAGCGAAGAAGCTTCAAGATTCTCGCTAATTATAATTCGTGATTATTTTACTTTTTCTTCATCGTCTCTTTTCCTCCTTCTTTTCCTTTTCTATACCCCCTTTTTTAACCTTTTGGCACAGACACCCTGGGACCGTAGGAGTTACGCCACTGCACCCCCCCCCCCTGTTTGGTCCCATGCAAGCGATGTTACCTATGGTCCATAGAACCATCAAGATAGGACACATTAAAATAATTTCTCGTTGCAGTTTTACCCAAATATGGAGTTTTGTTCCCTTGGTAAACATTACAGTACATGATGTTTCTGAGAGTTCTCATTTGGGAGGTCAAATTTGGCGATTTTAGAAACACCAAAAGTATCGCAAATGCCAGTTTTCTTAGTGTAATGACCGTTTAAGCTATATATCGGGTCACACTGGTAAACTCACCTAACATAGACATGTGCCTTTTTAGATGTTCTGAAAGTGATCATACTGTCGTCATTTGGTGTAGGGGGATTATCAGCCGTTTCGCCAGGTGGGATAAAGAAGCCTACCCCGAAGTCTTGTTTTAAGGTCTTCCAGTCACTATCACCGGGTACGATGTGCACACATACAGGAGCTGTCATTGGAATATTCTTTCCTAGAATTGA
>JXSR01S045803.1:45666-57231 GCA_000969725.1 Ophiothrix spiculata
GCCATTTACCAATTTGAATGTTACTTTGCAATCGAACATCCAATAACCAAAAACAAGGTGTCATTTTAAAGCTTAAAATATAATCTTTCAGATGATACAAAAAATCAATTTTGATTTTGGGACCTTTAAGGTATTTTTAGATAGGACGGGCACATATATTTTATAACCTCGTCTTTAACATCGCCGGTGTAGAAATTATCTGATAAGCGATGTTTTCCAATAACTGGAACCTGATTGAATATTTACTACCTGTGACGTATTCTTTAGATCATTTCAATGCCTACAAAAATGTAATAAAATCAGAAAGTGTAGAGGAAAGTGTGAAAACGGAAAAAATATACATGAATTGGATTGAATTTGAAAATAAATCTGGGCTGGTATTAATCAATGTTTTTTCCTAGGGGGGATCATGCATGATGCCTGTCAATAGGCCCCCCTTCCACCACCACCACTACCACACTAAAGTACAGTGCGGTACCCGATGACCATCTTTTTATTTTTCCAACCATCGTAGCCACCCCTTTTCACCTTTCTCCCTCCCCCCCCCCCCCCCCCCCCCGTCTTTAATCATTTTCTTTCACGAATGTCTACTTTTTTCAAAAACAAAAACGGCCTGGGTCACATTTTCAAGGTTCGGCAGGAACAGATGTACAGTACAAAAATATTGAAGTATCTCCTTGAACAACTAGATATCTCATTGGGCCTTTGAGTTTTATATACCAATGCTCAGTCTATTTTGTTGGTTTATTGCTTTTGGTGGTATAATATACAATCTTTTTCGCGCCAGCAAAGTGTCTGAAGCGCCACTGATACGTCATACGTAATATTCCTTCGTGTTCCGGTGTAATGAAATACAGCGTCCGTGTGACTGAGCGTCCTAGCTACTATTCATTTGTGTTGAACGTACTTGTACATGTACGATCGATAAATCATTGATTGCTAGTTATTCCGTGTAGTTCAATTAGACCCAGACTCCTAGTTATGGGGGACACTCAGTCTCATTACACTGGTTATTTGAAAACATCGCTTATCAAGTTATCTTAGTCCCCTGGAATTGTAAGTGCGCCTCCCATATGTGGATCGTCATATCGAAAGGTACCTTAATACCGGCATAGTACATTACGAGATACGGGCCATTGAAGCTAATCATAGTCAAAAATCACGTCAAAGGTCGAATATCTAATTTCAACAGAAAGGTTATCATTAAAGTGTATTTAATCATATTAATCAGGTTCCAACATCCAAAACATAAGAAAAATGTTTTAAAAACCAAGCTAAAAATCCTCTCTCCATTACTAAGTACAAAAACTTTAAACTCGATTTTCTAAGAACTATAGTTTTCCGAATTAGCCCGATGCCTTTTACCAATTTGGGTGTAACTTCGCAACCGAACATCCAATAACCAAAATCAAGGTGTCATTTTAAAGCTTAAAATCTCAGCTTTCAGATGAGACCAAAAAATCAATTTTGATTTTGCCGACCTTAAGGTACCTTTCGATATGACGGGTCACATATAATAAGGAATAAAGCGTGACATTAATTTCCGTAACAAATTTTACCTACTTAGTTCAGAGATATTATCATAGGAATTAATTTGAAATTAACTGATACGTTTTTCATTTATTTTTCTCCATAGTTTGTCTCGAATTTGCATTTATGAAAGTATATACTATGAAATTTTGATCAAAAATGGATTTGCTTCCATGCTTGGTAATGGTATTAATGGGGCATCTACCATCATTTTTTTTTCAGTAACAAAAATAAGATTTTAATAACATGAAGAAGTACTAATTATCTTCTTTCATTTGCTTCATATTTGATCAAAATCGGACATTCCTTCGCGAATGTACAATGTTTTAAGCTACTTAACATCTTATTTCTTTCTTTATTTATCGAAATCTTTAAATGCTTTTATCTCAAAATTTGAGGGGCACAATTCACTTTTTCATCATGCCCAAATTTTACTGCCGTGACCTTTGACCCCAGCTCATTTGCATATGAGTATCGAAATTTACAAATGAATAAAATTTTCTTAAACCTCGGTCAATATGCTTTATAATGATATATAACAGCCGTACTTCCAACATTCCAACTACTTCTACCCTGCTTTTCAAAATAACACCTGAAAATGGTAGATGCCCCCTTAATTACTTTACTATGGATTTTAAACAATAAGATATTTGCTTATTTTCTAAATTACCACTGATTTAAGGTTTTTTCCTTAGAATTACATGATTTTCCGTTTATCACGGAAATATTGAGTCTTTAATGTTTATACCAATCAGTTTTGTTTTTTCCGTCTACAGTTGGTGCGCCCATAGTTGTCAAGAAGACGCCTAATCCTGCAAACGAAGAAATAGACGAGATTCACAAGGAATACACAGACTCACTGGTGGCATTATTCGAGAAGCACAAGACAAAATTCGGCATTGAAAAAGAGAAAAAGCTGGTCATCATATAGAATACAGAGTGTACCACAGAAGAGAGTCCCTGCACCTATACTGAAGTAAATTCTACCTATTAAGCCTGAAAATATATTATAGTTTGTTATAGTTTGAATTTGGAGCTGTTATTTAAACTTTGTTGAGATTGTAATGTATGAAAAGTTCTGGGACATTGAAACTCAAGGCTCCCCATCTTGAGCGCACAGCCCGCCAGGAGCGCGCGCGCAGGCTGTATAATAAAGTGAAGCAACACTGTTGTTCGACATGAAAGTCCGGCCATGTTTAAGGCTGTGTGAGCATCGAAGACCACAAGGTATACACTGTATGCAGCGCCCCAAGAAGGAGCATTCGCCCTGATTCGCACAGGGGACCAACGGCTTAACGTGACTATCCGAACCACGGAGCAATTAGAGTAAAGTTTCTTGCCTGAGGAAACAAGGAGACGTACTACCGCCTGGCCCTGGGCTCGAACCCACAACCTATGTATTACGAGACCCGTGCTCTAACCACTCGGCCACGCTCCCCTCTTGAAAGGTGTTTTAGAATCCCGTAAGTGCACAAAGGGGTCCATTTGGACCCAGGATTTAGATCTCTTTAAAATCAATGTTCTCCACATTATTTATCTTTAAACCCGTACTCAGTGATACACCTCCTCAATGCAATATGGAACCAAAAAAATGCAAATCCGTTTTTCTGTTTCAAAATGGCGGCCGGATAACTGAGTCGTGTCAAAGTTTCGTTTTTTACGAAACTTTTCCGGCCAAAAAGTGAAATCTGCTTATTAATTAATTATAATTAAGAAATAGGAATACAATACACCTTGGATTTCTACAATGGTTCCATATTTACACTTAATGACATTTACACACTTAAGCAAATTTACCTTTGTACCAACCTGGAGTCGAACTCGGTATCTTTGCTTTAATTTTAATACCGTTGTTGACATGCAGATATTCTTATTAACTGAAGAGCAGAAGTGACTCATCATTACATTATCTAATTTTTTTATTGTCATTATGTGCATAGCATAAGTGTCCCAATAAGTTTTGCAGAAGATTGTAGCTGCGGATACAATTTTTTATATATTTTTTTGCATTTTGATCAACTTTCGTTTCACTTCTTAGCCAAGCAATAGTTGAAATGTTACGTATTTTGATACAAATACATTTGTTTGTATATTTTCTAGACTATTTTCTATCATCTCTATTAGTTAAAATGAAAACATTGAAAATAAAAAAGTTATGCAACATATTCGAAGAAGCTATGAATTTCGAATTAAGGGTAAACACCACTAATTCGCGCGCCATAGACTTTATATACAAAATATATGTTTTATCTGGAGCTGTAACTCAAAAAACGAGCGTAGGGACCCCCTATTTTTTGGGCTAATTTTTTTCAGCAGAAGGATTTCTACAACATATCAAAAAAAAATAAGAATCACTTTCACGATAACTTTTTCAATATCTAATGGATTTTGAAATCATGTCATTTTTGCAACGTAATTTTCGGCTCTCGACACACGGTATTCATGCGCTAATAAAACATGCAGAAACCAAGTTGAAAACATATAGAATAGACTTGTGGCGATCTGCAAACACCTAATTCGATGACAAAACTGACATTTAAAGCGCCAAAAAATCTTAGATACACAGATAAAACCAGTGTAGATACCAGGAACATACTAAAATTACTCAGTGGGAAACAGGTGGGTTTTGAGAAGCTTTTTGAAAGTCTGAATTGATGGGGAACAGCGAACGTGAAGAGGAAGCGAGTTCCAGTGGCGTGGACCTGCAACATTGAAAGCATTGTCACCAGTTTCATGTTTGGTGCGGCGAACATCAAGAAGGTGCATATTTCCAGAACGCATGTTTTCACGACCAGGTTTGTATTCTGTTATCAACTCGTTGATGTAGCTTGGTGCATTGATTATTAACAAAAATATGAGAAGCAGTAAAAATCACCCTTTCTTTAATGGGTTATCAATGCAGTTCTCTTCTGAGTGGTACAGAAGGTTCAAACCTATTGCATTTGAAGATAATCCTTGTTGCTCTGTTTTGAAGCGTTTGCAGTTTCTTTCTGTCCTTTGCAAAGATTCCAAGCAACAAAGATTTCGCATAATCAAGACGAGATAATACTAACGAACGTACCAAATGGTGACAACTGTCATCAGTTTTGTATCTTCTAATGCGATAAATGTTTCTCAAGTGGAAGTTAATGGTTCCTACCAATGATTTGACATGATTCTCCATTGACAATGACTCATCAAATATCACAGCCAAGTTCGTGATGGTAGACGAAGGTTTAATAATGATGTCTTCAACTTTGAGGGAGACATTTTAAAGCAATTTAAGATTATGACATGATGCTGCAACAACAAATTTCAGTCTTTGAATTGTTTAATTTCAGCATTTTTCTTGTCATCCATTTATAGATGTCTCTGATACATGAGGTCAATTTTGCTAACACAGACTCAGAGGATCCATCAATTTATGGGTCAAACGAAATGTAAAATTGAATATCATCTGCATATATGTGATATTTCACAACATACCGTCGAATTATTTGACCAACAAAATTTGTGTAAAGAACAAAAAATAACGGTCCGAGCACGGATCCTTGTGGAACACCGTAATCAAGACGAACTTTCTCAGACATAGTACATGTAGGTTCAGCACTGCTAGACCCCTCAGCGTCCTTCCACGCGAAACGATCACCACCGGGACACACGAAAACTCCTATCATGGAGATATGATCTTATCCACTTAAGTGCCACACCAGTAAGTTGAAGTTGGTGGAGAGACAGTCAAGCATGATTTGGTGATCCACCGTGTTGAAGGCAGCAGAGCCGAGGTCCAACAACAACAAAAACTGCTTTGCCAGCATCCATATCAGTCAAAATATCTGTTTTTACGCGCAGTAATGTAGTCTCTGTACTATGCTTAGCCCTGTACACCGACTGGTACTCTTCCTGAAGATTGTGAGCATGAATATGTTCCTGTAATTGATTAGAAGCAATTTTCTCAATTATTTTTGAGTAATTCCTTATATTTGAGACAGGGCGATAGTTTTGTAATACAATTTTGCCAAGGGTGAACTTCTTTAAAACAGGACACACTATTGCTTCACAAAGTTTAGATGGGAAATCACCACTTGAAAAAGACTTGTTCGCAATGCCCTTTAAGGCTAGACACAAAACTGTCATGTTTTCCTTAAACAACCACATTGGTAGTGGATCAAGTGCACAAGACTTGCTAGAAAAGGCCGTGACTACCTTTTCAATGTCTTCAGCAGTAACACGTTTTGAAAGTTTCAAACGGTTCAACATCAGGCTTGATGCTCCAATCCTTGACAGCAATAGCATGTATGCCATCGGAATTCTTGACAAAATCAGTTCTTATCTTAGCAACCTTATTGTTGAAAAAAGTGAGCAAATGAATTACACAAATCTAAAGCAGAATCGCAAGCTGGAAGCGATTTGACACTGTTATTCAAGAGTTTGTTCAATATGACATACATTAGTTTGTGGGAAAAACCTTGATTTGGGGCTTGACTGCAAAATGGAGTCTGCACAATTGTTCTTGACTGATTCTTAATCTTTGAGACCCATAGATTCCAGAACTCAATGATGCAAAATCCGCACCATTGAGCATTTTGAGAAATCCAAGATGGCCGCCAAAATGACATCCATAACATGTTACTAGTCATATCTCGTTTAAAACCACACCAACATGTTCCTCTCATCACAAGGAAGCAGAAAAAGTATATTTTTACCTATGTCTGAAATATGGTTCTGGAGTTATAGCCAAAATGTGAAAGGTCAAAATAGGTCACGGAACTGGCCCTATGGCTTGACAAAGTCTGGATATGTAAGGCTGCCGATGATTTTGGAAAGGCTTTTCCAATCCTTCACCAGGAAATATGCGATACTTTGCCGCCAAATATAGATTTCCATACTGAAAAACAAAATCAACCGATTGAAAAGGGCCAACTTGCCACCACCGCCACCAGCACCGCAACCTACAGTGCCTGCCCCACCGCAACAAGGACCACCTGTACCCGAAATGCATAAGGTTAATCAATCACTTATTATTGATGGCATACCATGTAGAAAGATTTAGATCCGAACGCACTAGACTTAGAAAACTCCACTGATCGAGTAAGGGGGAGTGAATGGTCTCGACTGTTGGATGTAAATAAGCCAAGTAGGCCGAGAACGTCGAGTGCCGTTGGTCCTTTAAGTAAAAGACGCAGGCAAGAATCGGAATCAGATTCAGAATCGAGTCAATCCAAGCAAACTGAAAAACCAAAGAAGCGCATTCAAACTAAACGTAAGCCTACAAGTAGCTCAAACTCAGCAAGATTTCGTAAAAAACAAAAACCGATCCGAATTCGAGTGAACCGTAAAAATGGAACCGAGAGCAGACCTACTCGCATCACTTCTGCTTCCTCTACTTCTACTCCATCTACTTCTGCTCCACCTACTACTGCTTCCTCTACTTCTGCTACTTCTACTTCTGCTCCCACTACTTCTGAATCAAATAAAAGTATTACTACTATTATGACCAAATTGGTAGCGATGAAACTTCATCTTCCACAAAGAGAAAGTTCGATGAGTTAGATCTTGATTCCTATTCTGATTCTGATGCTAAGTATGGTGACTATGTAACCAAAAATGGCGATAAAAGAGCAAAACCAATGTACAAACTTCACTAAATTGATTATTTCACCAGTGAGAGATTCAGGGCAAAAGAGACTCATTATCAAGTCAAATTTACAAATGACCAAACAGGTACCATTCCTGATATTTTGGGTGATATCGCGGTGATTTTTCAAGAGGCGTTAGACATGGTGCAAATTGAATTAGGTTCAAATGGGAGAGGTCGGATAAGATTTGTTTTAATTTCGGAAGACTTAGATAATGCTATGGCTGTTCCTTGGCTAAGGGCAGATCAGGTCACCATCGAAGATCTGCTTTCAGAAATAAAAAAAGGTCCTTCAATCCAATGACCATTTTATGTTACGTTCTGGGGTAAGACTCGTCGTCAAATATATCGATGTGCCTAATGGTGGATTTACCAAATTGCGCATTGCTGATGCGGATGAGTCGGCATACAGAACAAGGGTATATGCACGATCAAAAACCGTGACAATTTGTGTTTTGCTAGGGCTATTCAGACATGTCTTGCTCATGAAGATAAGACTAGAAATATCACCGCACATCCTCAATGTGATCAAATTCAAAAAAGTAGGCCAATTTTGGGGAAATGGCCAAAAATCTACATAAAAAAAGCTGTTGTTCCTCTTGGTCGTGTTTCCCCCAAAAAAATTCAGCAGGCCATAGCCCCGTGGAAGCTTGTAGTTTATGCAATGCGTGATAAAGACGGTACCATTTACGAGGGGTCTATTGAAAACTATGATCGAATTATTTATCTATTCTATCACAATGAACACCTTAGTTCGATTATTTCAATAACTGCTTTTATGGAGACACATTTTTTTCTGTGAGTATTGTTTGCAAGGGCTTGATCATTGGTACAATCATAAGAAATGTAAAAAAGGGTCATCTCCAGTCTGCGCGCAATTGGGGCAATCTACACGGGAGTGCAAATCCAGATGAAAACGCATTTCCGTAAACCGCTTTGCAGAAGACTGTGGCTATATGAGCGTCAGACCTGGATCTGCTGCACAGCACTCAGTGCACGCGTACGTGAAAGTGGTCTACGGAGATGCGGATCTCGGAAATGCGCATCTCCTAGATGCGTTTGCATCTGGATCAGCACTCCGTGTAGATCGCCCCAATGTTTGACCACTAAATGCGATGCGAGAATTCCCGATGAAACTGTGCGCGATTGGCTTAAATGTTAAAGTGTTGTAGATTTTTTAAAACTAAGACTTGTTTCGACTGCCACCAAGGTTCAACTTGTAAGAATGTATATAAATGTAATAAATGTGATATATTAATAAGAGGTTTAGTTCAAGGAAAAAGTAAAGTGCACTATTGCTCAGATTTTAGATGTTTAACGTGTCACAAAATTGTTGCTAAAGATCACACATGTTGTATTTCTAAAGCCGACTATCCCATCGACAAAAAGCCCTGTTAATACATATTCTTTAACTATGAATGTATGCAGGAAAGTGGAGTTCACAAACCCAATTTAGTAATTACAAAGTGGAGTTGTTCAAATTGTTAAGATGCTAGAGATTTTATTAAACAAACGGCGGACACATTAGAAAAAAATTATGAACAAAGTGAACAATATTTAAACATAGTTAAACAACAAGAAACCAAAATTAATTCATGTAAAATATGTATCGTACCTGAATGAAGAAAAAGGGGAACAAGTCTCTTCTGGCCCTGACTGTAACACTAAATTTTGTAGAAAAAAATTATGAACAAAGTGAACAATATTTAAACATAGTTAAACAACAAGAAACCAAAATTAATTCATGTAAAATATGTATCGTACCTGAAGAAAGAAGAGAACAAGTCTTTTCTGGCCCTGACTGTAACACTAAATTTTGTAGAAATTTGTTTCAAAGAGATAAGGCTGAAATAAACAAAGCACAAAATGGTATCGAATCGAATGAAAATAATAAAGATGATCCACAGGTTATTGCCATAGCTTATAATAATCAGGGTTATGATATTTATTTTGTTATGCAGTACATGATTGACAATGCTATCAAACCCGATCGTGTGATCAGAAACGGAGGCAAAATCCTTCATTTAGTTGAACCCATTTCTAAAGTAAAATTTATAGATTCTCTTAGTTTTATACCAATGCTACTTGGAAAAAATGCAAGACCAGCACTTTTGGTCTCAATGAACTTAAAAAAGGTTACTTTCCACATTTGTTCAATACGGCACAAAACCAAGAAAACGAACCGGGCAAGCTACCAGATATTGAATATTATGGTGTCGATACTATGATGCCGGATGCCCGATCCAAATTTCTCAACTGGTACGATGAAATGACAGCTCTGTACAATGAGTACATACAAGTTTGACTTTCAAAAAGAATTGATAGATTATTGTCGTTCCTATGTGGACATCTTAATGCGAGGTTGTGCAGAATTTAGAACACTTTTTAAGGCAATTACTTATTTAGATGAAAAAGACCCTGTATAGATCCTTCCTGTAACTCTTGCCTCTGCTTGTAATTTAGTTTATAGGTCCATGTTCATGCCCAAAGATCAAATTCATTTAATTCCTCCTCAAGGTTTTAGTCCAAAAAAGCCACAATCAGAAAAAACGCTTCGTTGGCTCCATTACAAATCTCAAGAACTTGGTACCCCTATTCAGCATGGATAAGAAGGTGGTGAATTTTATATTCCCGGTTGTGGATTTGCTGATGGGTACATTGCTGAAACAAATACAATTTTTGAATTTTTCGGATGTTTTTGGCATGGTTGTCCCACGTGCTATGTACTTACAACCCTAAATCCCATCAGTGAACGCACTATGGGGGCCTTGTATAAGGACTTGCTAGAGAGGACAAAAAAGTTTTGAAGATAATGGGTACACAGTTCTTGGGATATGGAAGCATGAATATGATGCCTTGATTAAAAATGATAATGAAATGAGAAAAATTTGTTCAGAATGTAACGTTACCCCTAGCTTGCAACCTCGTAAGGCTTTTTTCGGCGGGCGTACAAACGCCATCAAATTGTTTCATGAATGTCAAGAGGGGGAACAGATAAAATTTAAAGATTACTGTTCGTTGTATCCTTACATCAACAAATATAGCACTTACACCCTGTAGGAAAACCTCAAATTATTAGGAGAAATTTGCCGGATACGATGTTTATTTGGCCCGTCCTCCCCGTCAAATCCGACAAAACTAATAAATTAGTATTTCCTCTTTGTAGGACGCCCAGCAAAACATTCCTTGCAATCACACTGAAAAAGAACGCATGTTAGAGGGGGTGTGGGTCAGTCCAGAACTTAACAAAGCATTAGAATAAACTTTCGGAAGTTAAATAAAACATCAAAGTATAATAAACAAACAAATTCGGGAGGACCTCTTTTCGGAGTATTCCTAAAAATCAAACAAGAGTGTTCAGGGTGGCCTGAAGGGGTTAATACCCCCGAGGCAAAAGCAAAATATGTCGCTGATTACTTCAAAGCTGAAGGCATTCGACTTGACCCTGATAAAATCGAACATAACCCTGGGCTCAGAACGGTGGCCAAATTATGTCTCAATAAAACTTTATGGGGTCGATTTGGTATGCGCCCCAATTTTCTCAAAACAGAATTTGTCGGTGGCCCTGCAAAGTTTTTTGAACTCCTTGAGAGTGATCAGGTTCAAATGAATGATGTACAATTTCATGGATAAAACTTTGCAGAAAGCACATATGAATTTAAGGAGAGTTTGTTGATGCAAACTATACTACCAATGTTGTTATTGCATTCATCACCGCTTGGGCTCGTTTAAAACTTTATGATTTGATGGAGAAGCTGGGCCAAGGGTATACTATACCGATACGGATTCGTGTTTTTATTTACAAAGGCATTAACATTTTTATTCTTGCAATATGTTTAACGTTGAGTCTTTCTCAATTACAGAATCATTCCAAATTATTATTTATTTCATTTTTATAATTACTTTCATCAAGTTCTTCTTTCTCAGTGTTACCCATCTCTCGCCTTTATAAAACGATATTTACCAATTTATAAGTCTTTCTCAATTACAGAACAATTCCAAGTTATTACTTATTTCATTTTTAAAATTATTTTCATCAAATTCGTTTTCTCATTGTTACCCCTATCTCAGTCGGGGCCACTCGCCCGATCGAGCGTACTGCTGCATGCAGCGGTACGCTCGATTGGGCGAGTGCCTGTATTGCTGGATAGAGCGTGCCCGCTGCAATAAGCAACATCGCCGGTTCCTCTGGTATTCTCTAGTTGTCTTGTGAATATTTTAGTTATGAAGAACGAATTTTATCGCTATTTATAATTTACGTTCATTCCCTACACAACAAAATTGCCTGTGTGGCTTCAAAGAACTTTAAAAATGTAAATGTTTGCGGGGGTATCGAACAGCTTCCTAAACTAAACGTAACTTTGTTCTATCATCATGATCATACTATAATAACTGTTGCATCTCGACAACTTGACACT
>JXSR01S045803.1:67364-80148 GCA_000969725.1 Ophiothrix spiculata
AGGAAATAACTAGTCACAACAAGATCAATTGCCTCCTAATTATATTTAAATCTTGTATCAAAATCAAAACGCCTGTTTTGAGATCCAGAATGGCTGCCAAAATGTGTCATTTTTTTGGTGACGGCACTTTTTGAAACAGTTTCAAAAACACCAAGTGTTCACAATAATCGATGCGAAATGGCTTTGTTGTTAAAAACAGGAGCATTTCTTCCCAAGTAAAATAGATCGAAATTTCACGAAAGCAAAATTTAATTTAGCTTTCCCGTAAAATTTTGGGTCAGAAAGCATGATTTTTGGACTTTAGCGCCAAAAATGACCTCACCTTCGTGTTCAGTAGATTCTAAAAAGTAAAATGGTTCGGAAATTTTACCAAAACAAAATTTAGTTAGCTTTCCTGTAAATTTACATTTTGGTGCAAAAATGACCTGACCATCATATTCAGTATGCAAATCCGCTTCTAGAAATATATACTTTTATTTGAATCTAATTATCCGTTGCTGAGTTACAGAGCAAAACAATTTCTGAAAAGGGGTTGACAGGGCCCTTAAATCCCGATGAATGTGTTCATTGTATCAGCGTCAGATTCCCAGTGACAAGTTATGATTAACAGGTTCACCTATTTTTGTCTTTATACGGTATTTTGCTTGGATCTAGTGGTTGGTTAAAGTTACAAAGACTCAGGGCACCAGGCCCCTTCTACTGTCTCACGCTATTTACAAGTCAAACATATCATAGTTTTTGTAAATCACAATTAGAACACTGCTTTTGCATGACTCCCTGTTTCTTATATATGTATAAAATTAAGATTAATACGTCAAATTATACATCCGACGTAAATGGGATATAAATAACATGTCTGGTAATGAAAATCGCAATTAAAACACTCCCTGTACAAAATTCATATCTATACGCCAAACTATACGTCCGACAATTCCACCTTAACTTGGTAACTTCAGTCACCGCAAGTTGTGCTCAATGTGCTGTGTGGCAGGTGCATTGTCTTTCAGCAGAAGGACACCAATGCAATGCACAGCTTTCCCCTACAGTTTGTCTTAATTAGCTTATTCAGCTGACTGACGCGAGCCCGAGGCGCAGTTTCTCCCAGAGATGAGCTGACCTCTTTTAAGTAGTATATCACAACTATTGCAACCCCCCCCCCCCCCAAAAAAAAAAAAAAAATCAAAGAGATGATCTTCCCAGCAGATGCCACTTGCTTGAAATTCCAGAAAAGGGAGAGGTAAATGGTGCTTTCACTGCTTGCTTTGCATTTTGGATTCTGGCTCAAAGTGATGAACTCATGTTTCATCCATGGTGACAACACAGTAGTAAGCCCAGGGATAACGTTCACCGGAACTTCTGGTTTGAGGAGGTCAAAGATCACTGGAAGTTCATAAAAAGGTCAACCGAGGTAACTGGAAGTTCGCCAAATGTGAAGTTATTGGCTCGGCAACCGTCGAACATCCCTATAGCCCCATGGAATGCAACGCAAACGGTAACTGTCGAACGTCCCTATTCCCCCGTAGAACGCAACGTAACGGTAAACGTCGAACGTCCCTATAGCCCCAGATGAAAATTCAAATTGATGAAAAATTGAAAATGTCAGACGGTGGGAAATTCAAATTTGAATAAAACAAAGTCAAGTTGAATGTTGATGGTCAAGGTGAAGTAAAATATTGATTTTATTGATTTTTATCGATTTTATTGATTTATTTATCGATTTGATAGACTTACATATTTTATAGATTTCATTGATTTACACCGATTTTAAGCCGTTTTATTGACGTTTTCGGACATTTTGAACCTAATTTACAAACCTAATATATATCAGTTTGGAGCGTTTTGAGACTATCTAGAGTATTTTTATGACGTTTATGGTGTTTTGAGCCAAATCTAAGGATTTTTTCTCGTTTTGGGGCGTTTTGAGCTTAATTAAGATATTTTTTTACGGATTTTTTCGGATTATTCCGGATCCGAATTGTACTCTAACAGCCCACGAACACTTGTCGTCTGTCCCGATGCACTCTAAGAGCCTACGTACGCTTGTCGGCTGTGCATATTTGTACTCTAAAGGCCTACGAAAAGCTGTCGTCTGCCCCAAATGTGCTCTAAGAGCCTACGAAAGGCTGATGTTTGTCCTTTTGACTTGCTCTTTGCTCCTCATTGCTTGCTCCTTGCTCCTCATTACTTGCTCTTTGCTCCTTTTTATTCGCTCCTTACTCCTCATTGCTTGCTCTTTGCTCCTTTTGACTCGCTCTTTGCTCGTCATTGCTTGCACTTTGCTCCTTTTGACTCGCTCTTTGCTCCTCATTGCTTTCTCTTTGCTTCTTTTGACTCGCTCTTTGCTCCTCATTGCTTGCTCTTTGCTCCTTTTGACTCGCCCCTTTTGCTCCTCATTGCTTGCTTTTTTGCTCCTTTTAACTTGCTCCTTGCTCCTCACCTTGGTTTTTTTACTCCTTTTCTGCTCTTTTCGACTCATTTTGGTCTTTTTTACTCTTTATTTGCTGTTTTTACTCCTTTTCTGTTCTTTTTGCTCCTTTTTACTCTTTAGTTGCTCTTTTGTACACATTTCCTGCTCTTTTGCTGCTCTTTTAGACTCTTTTCTGTTCTTTACTCGAACTTTTTGACTCAAATCGACTCTTTTCTTACTCAGATCCGCAAAAAATCCGCAGGATACGCAAGAAATCCGCAGGATCCATACAAAATCCACAGGATCCGCGCAAAATCCGCAGGATCCGCAAAAAATCCGCAGGATCCGCACGAAATCCGCAGGATCCGCAAGAAATCCGTAGGATACACACAAAATCCTCAAAATCAGCCAAACATCCGCAGGATCTGCACAAAATCCGCTAGAAATCCGCAGGATCCGCACAACATCCGCAAGAAATCCGCAGGATCTGCTTTTTCACTCCTTTCTTCCCTTCTTGACTCATTTTGCTCTTTTTTACTCTTTATTTGCTCTTTTTTACTCCTTTTCTGCTCTTTTTGATCCTTTTTACTCTTTAGTTGCTCTTTTTTATTGCTTTTCTGCTATTTTTGACTTTTTATTTGCTCTTTTTGCTCTTTTCTGCTCTTTTATTGCTCTTTCCGACTCAAATCGACTCTCTTGCTCCTCTTCTTCCTCGTTCTCCTCCTCTTCCTCCTCCTCCTCAAGATCCGCAAGATATCAGCAATTGAGTGATATCTCATTGAGTGAATATTTCACCATTTTACTCGTTCTACTAAATATTCAAAATGGAGTAACGTTCACACTCAGCGAGTGAATGTCCACTCAAATGTAAATGGATGACAATACATTTTCGAATGGTGTTCACCTATAGCTCGCTCTTTTTTTCACTCTTTCTGGAGTGAAAGTTCAGTCATTTCTCTCTTTTTGAATTGGATTGACTAGCGCATGCAGCTGTTTTTGAGTGGTTTACACTCTTTTTTCCAATTCACTCGGTTTTTTCACTCTTTTTACATTTAGAGAGGAATATTGGTCGTACTTCCGAGCGTCGTGTGGCCTTGTAGAGACCTACCTGAAGAACCATCATGAAGGCATCGGAATGAAGGCCCTGCGGGGAAACTTAAAACCCCGAATTTTCCCGGACCGGACCGGACAGTACCGAAACCGGGTCGGGAATTTTTTACGAGCTATTTTCGGGTTCGGTACGGTCCGGGAAAAATATTACCGGAAATTTTACTCGGGGTCGGGGGAAGTTGACATTCGGTCCGGGAAATGCAAAAGGTCGTTCGGGGTAAAAATCAAATAGAAGCAACAATCATTTCTTAATCGGTTTTAGCTGAAATCGTAATCCTTGTTTAAACTCCATTTTAATGACTTGAAACTCGGGGTAACTCGGGGTTAGGGAAAGATATCAATCTTGATCGGGAAATCATGAAAAAATGCCGGTCCGGGTCGGTCCGGTCTAGAAAAAAATCCTTTCCGGTCGGGGTCGGTCGGGGCAAGCTAAGTTTTTTTCGGGTCGGGCGGGTCGGGAAATAATTGTTGGGGAACAACGGGTCGGGTTGAGAAAAAACCTGCCCCGCAGGGCGTTAATCGGAATATTACTGGGAGCACTGCTAGGCAAAGAGCACTGAAGTGAAGCAGGTGCCAGGTGACTATGTTGAAAAATAACCAGGATCTACGAGTATCCGGACAACCCTCTTCGTGAGGTCGAGAACTTTTCCATCTACCATGGAATATCGGGTCAAAAGGCATTTGGGGATTTGTGCACAATCTATTTGTTTGTTTGTTTTTTATTATTTTTTCTTTTTTTAAACTTCTCGATATTTTTCTTTGTTGTGGTTGTTGGTTTTGCTTTGTTTAGTTTTCTTGTTTGTTTTGTTTTTTGCTTTGTTTAGTTTTCTTGTTTGTTTTGTTTTTTGCTTTTTTAACTTCTCGATTTTTTTCTTTTTTGTTTTTGTTTTGGATTTGTTTTAGTTTTTTTTTTTAAACTTCTCGACTTTTTTTCTTTGTTGTTGTTGTTGCTGAATTTTAAATTCTCGATTTTTTAAATTTTTTTTTCAAGTTTAGGTTTTATTTTTTTCTGCTGTTTTTATACTTTCGATTTTTAGTGTTGTTTGTTTCTCGATTTTTTAAATTTTTTTTCAAGTTTAGGTTTTGTTTTTTGTTGCTTTTTTAAACTTCTCGATTTTTGTTGTTTTTTAATTTTGTTTGTTTGTTTTGTTTCAGTTATTTTATTTTATTTAATGTTTTTACTTTTTTAAAAATTTCTCGGCGACTTTTTTCTTTGTTGTTGTTGTTAGTTTTCAATTGTTTTCTTGTTTGTTTTTGTTGCTTTTTTAATTTCTCGATTTTTTGTTTTGTTTGGTTTTGTTTTCAAAACAACCCAATCTAATAATAAATACAAAATAACCTTTAATTTTGGGGTTGAATCCGGGCTTGCCATAGATGTCACTCTGTGTTGCTTGGTTTTGGTTCAAGAGGTAGAAAGGCTTGGTCTGCGTCCCGGGTCTGCGTCTTTGCAGCCCTGGCCTGGGGCGGGTGGGAATATAAGGGGTTTTCTCAGAGATGCAAAATTTCCATTGATTTTCTCTAAATTTTAGTATCTGTGATTTACTTGGGCTGATAACGAATCTAAAATAAAATAAATAGGTCATGTGCTTGTTTTTAAGATACGGACATTTCAAAAAGTTAAATTTTCCCCAAAATTCACTCGATTTACCACACATAGTATATAGGGAAAGCTCCAAAAAGTCGATCATTATGTGCTTGTAAAAATACAGCCTGGTAAAATAATAAATGCTAAATTGAGAAGCAAAACTTAAAATTTATTTACGCAACAGCGCCCCTCGATTGTCATACTAAAACCCCCTTTTATAAAAGTGGTCGTTACCAAGGAAATCCCACACAGTGACTGATTGAACATGGCGACTAGCGGAGATACCTCCGAGGATACCCCATCAATTTCACCAAGTCGTAGGAGTAAATCTGGACCTCATTCCAGCGCAATGGACGACTCAAGTGATAGCGAAGGAGAGGTTGAACCTTCCAAGGCATTTCATAGACGTGTGTCTACATCGAAACAAATTAAACACAAGGTAGGGCGAAAATTTACAAAGTTACAAACATTTAAAGGTACCAGATTTAAAACTGTACTGTGACTGTGTATTGTAACATACAGCCACATGGCTGTGTTGATGTTATGTAGTTCAAATAAGTGTGTCGCAGCTCTAGATTATGTACACCGCATTGTCTCTTCAGGGGTTATTGCCTTGCATAAATATTATCTGTCTAGCGTGTTTTGATCCTTTTAAATTTGATAAAAGACAGCTTGTTGTGATTTTGAACATTGGCATAGCCAGTGACCTGTTGCACATGACTGTATGCATGTTGTAAACAAAACGTACATGTGTATGAAATACACTGCATGGATGGTTTACTCTGGTGGGTTTCCTATGTAAGGCTAGCCATGGGAGGCTTGATACATGCATCTCATATTCCCAAATATGAATGACCCATTCGTACATGTATTTCTACAGGAAATATTCAGTTCAATTTTGTTCTTGCTGTTGTCTTTTTACAATTTACAGTTCTTTGAAAAAACATAAAAGGCATAGTAAGCTTATTTTTTTAAGAATAAGCAAATGCCCACGCATATTGGTGATACGGGTATGTGCCGCTTTGGAGACCCCTTTTTCACGGCTGATCGTCGTTCTCTAGCTAGAATTTTCCAGGCTGAAATCACCGTTCTCAAGACTCCTAAAACAAGCCCGTCTCCCTCTTTTCCGCTCTCTACCTGTGAGGGTTGTTCATTAAGGTGGTATTAAAGGCAAAATGAAGTTGCTCTGACTGAGATAAAAATAGGCTTGTTACAGAGAGTTAAGCAAAAAAATCATAGTTCCAAAATTTGAGCCAAATCGGACAAAAGGTTTTTGAGATATTGCTGTTTAAAGTTTCTTTGTATTCTATTGTTTTTGGCAATATATTGATGAAGTTAATGAGGAAAACTGGCAAAATGTGCTCATTAATATTAATTTTTGCCAATATTTTTCCAATATTTTATGAATAAACCTTCATACTACTTTTACCTTTAATAATTTTAACTTGAAACTTTGCCAATGTGTTTCTATGACCTAAAACCTTAATGTATGATTTACCCGCCCATCTAATTTGCATATTTGCATAATTAATTAGCTTTTTGTATAATGCTCATTAAATATGCCAAATATGCAAATTAGATGGGGGATAAATCATATGTTAATGTTTTAGGCCATAGAAACACATTGGCAAAGTTTCAAGTTAAAATTATGTAAAATAAAAATAGTATGAAGGTTTATTCATAAGATATTGGTAAAATATTGGCAAATATGAATATTAATGAGCACATATAGCCAATGTTGCTCATTAACTTTATCAATATATTGGCAAAAATGATAGAAAACAAAGAAATTAAAATCAAGCATATCTTGGCAACCGTATGTCCGATTTCCATCAAACAAAGACCATTTTGATCAGTGTTTTAAGCTTTACTTGTTCAATGTAATCAAGTGCCTCTAAATGCAGTTTCTAATTTCCAGAAACATCCTTTCGATCCACCTTAATAGCAATATTAAGAGCCGTTCTCTAGCCTTAGTTAATACACCTCATCGGAGAAAAAGTAAATGTTATCAAAGCTTCTTTTTAAATAGTGTCTCTATATATCTATTTTATGTGTATTGCAAGATTTATTATTACATGACGCGTCAGTTTTGATATTTCACACTTGATAGCCTAAGGTGGTGTGACAAATCCGGGGACAAATCATGGCGTCCGATCCCAATCCAGCCTACTCGCCTCAATGTTTTTATCGTCAATATAGAATGAGTTTCAAGCAAACTTGTTGAACATTTAATGAAATTTGATGTGAAAAAAAATGTGAAGGTTAATTGCGGCAGTTTTGTGAATACCTGAATTTGTTATTCATGCACTATAGGTAATCTTACTTTAAGTTCAATGTCAATGCACTACTCTACTGTATGGTCTGAATATGTGCTTTTCCTGTATGTTTTTCAAGAACACACATTTTCGACTACAATAACACTACATTACATTAGTATAAAGGCGAAAGGTTTGGGGTTTGACATTTTAACAAAAGAAGTCACAACAGAATTTAGCCTCTGCACTTCAGTTCTCAACACCCTACTCTTGACCAATACATCAGTCCTAAAGATCCTACTTTTGATCTGCACATCGGTTTTCAATACCCTATAATTTCCATGGTTGAAGAGTTCCCAAGACCCTACTTTTTGTCTGGCTTGTCAGTTCCCTAGCCTCCAAAATTTGTGCCACCCATGGCACACCCCCGTCAAAAAATAAAGTGAGTGCCCACCGGAGCAAATGTCTATAAATTAAAAAACCAAAACTTGACATTTATACCCAGGGGTACTCAAAATTGTTATTGGTAGGTATGTGATATCCGCAATATCCAACATTGGGTCTTACATTTGTAACAGTGCAATCCCATTCCTGTCATAGGTCTATACTTGTAACATTGCAATCCCACTCCTGCCACATTTGTATACAGTGCAATCCCATTCCTGCCACATTTGTATTTGTAACAGTGCAATCCCACTCATGCCACATTTGTATTTGTAACAGTGCAATCCCATTCCTGCCACAGGTCTATACTTGTAACATTGCAATCCCACTCATGCCACATTTGTATTTGTAACAGTGCAATCCCACTCATGCCACAGGTCTATACTTGTAACATTGCAATCCCACTCATGCCACATTTGTATTTGTAACAGTGCAATCCCATACATGCCACAGGTCTATACTTGTAACATTGCAATCCCATTCCTGCCACATTTGTATTTGTAACAGTGCAATCCCATACATGCCACAGGTCTATACTTGTAACATTGCAATCCCATTCCTGCCACATTTGTATTTGTAACAGTGCAATCCCATTCCTGCCATAGGTCTATACTTGTAAAGTCTATCTTATAAATAAGCTCCCTGAAAATCGCGTCCAGTTTATTCAAACAATTGCGCTTCTACGCAATCCGTGCGTACGCGTAATTCAGAATTTAAATCACCTGACAAAGCTGACGCACGACGATCGTTATGACTGGTCAATTTTCCCCAGTGACAAGAACTTGGCGTAATGATCGCGGGAACAACCTATCACATCCAACTGCGTGAATTGCAGTGTGTCGCGTACGGCGCAAAGTACTACTTGACAACACGCATTAATGTCAATAATGAGTAAAAACCCCGCGAAACGGGGAGCTTATTTCTGAGATTGACTTTAACATTGCAATCCCACTCCTGCCACATATGTATTTGTAACAGTGCAATCCCATTCCTGCCACAGGTCTATATTTGTGACATTGCAATCCCACTCCTGCCACATTTGTATTTGTAACAGTGCAATCCCATACATGCCACAGGTCTATATTTGTAATATTGCTATCCCTCTTCTGCCACATTCTGACATTGCAATCCCATTTCTGCCACAGGTCTATATTTGTGACATTGCTATCTCACTCATGCCACAGGTCTTTTTTTGTGACAATCCCATTCCTGCCCGGCAGATCTATACTTGTAATATTGCAATCCCACTCCTGCCACATTTGTATTTGTAACATTGCAATCCCACTCCTGCCACATTTGTATTTGTAACAGTGCAATCCCATTTTTGCCACAGGTCTATACTTGTAACATTGCAATCCCACTCCTGCAACATTTTCATTTGTAACAGTGCAATCCCATTCTTGCCACGGGTCTATAGATATTTGTGACATTGCAATCCCACTTCTGCCACATTTGTATTTGTAACATTGCAATCCCACTCCTGCCACAGGTCTATACTTGTAACAGTGCAATCCCATTCCTGCCACAGGTCTATATTTGTGACATTGATATTCCAATTCTGTGACTGGTAGGTCTATATTTGTAACATTGCAAAATTTTCCATTTCTGCCACAGATCTATATTTGTGGCATTGCAAACCCACTCCTGCCACATGTATTTGTAACATTGCAATCCCATTCCTGCCACAGGTCTGTATTTGTAATATTGCTATCCCTCTTCTGCCACATTCTGACATTGCAATCCCATTTCTGCCACAGGTCTATATTTGTGACATTGCTATCACACTCATGCCACAGGTCTTTATTTGTAACATAGCAGTACTCCTGTCATAGGTAGTATTTGTATGTAATTCTGCTCCTGTCACAGATCTATATTTGTGACATTGCTATCCTACTCCTGCCAATAAGTCCAGGATCTTTGAAACAAGCTCCCGTTTTCCATTTTTTTATACTCATCATGCATGCTTGTTTTCAAGCCTGTATGTGAGCCACTGCATTCCACACAGTTTGATGTGATTGGTTGTTACTGCGATTGCAAAATGGGGGGAAAACTGACCAGTCATCATGATTGTCAGTTGATTAAAACGTTGAACTATGTGTACACATTGACTGCTTTAATAGAAGCTCGATTGTTTGAATATTCTGGATGCAATTTTGAGGGAGCTCACTTTGCAGATTGACTTTGGGACTACATTTTGTAACATTTGCAATCCCACTCCTGCTGCAGTTGCATTAGACCTGTTATCAAACGATATACTTTTTGAATGTCGCTATGCAAATCGATACAGTATCGATATGCAGTCATTGGAATTGTGAATCCAGGTAAATCCACTTATGAAGTTGGGAAGGAAAACCACCGTTTACATCTTTCCTTAATTTGTCTATAAACTTTCCCCGTCTTGGCATCCCTGTTTGTTATTTTAGGTTTTGAAGAAATATTAATCACATTTGACGGCTGAACACAACCATCAAAGCAGTAATTGCAGGTGTAGCAAGTTGTTGATTATACAGTCATCCAGAGTTAATCTCAAAGAATTTTATTGTGTGCAGCAATCGGTGCTACATTAAATTTGGTTTAGCAATTCGTAAATTTTGTTTAGCAATTTTTTTCACATGAAAAAATACTTTGTGCTCCCAGGCCACCAATGTAATTATAAGGCCTAAAAAAATAATTATTTGTCTGCCCTCCATGACCGACCATAAAATGCTCAAAATTTGGATCAGGATTTTTATTTTTTGTCTTCAAAGACCTAAAATATGAAAACTCACCATTTTCAATGGGAGGATTTATGTAATATTTAGCAATAAAAAGTTTCACGTTTATAGTGTGAAATGTGTTTCAGCAGACTGTATGGATTTATGGTCTTTAGTGGCACTTTCCCTTCTGAAAGCACCTTCAAGATCTAGGCGAGGTATTTCCCCGCTGCACTGGTGAGTTCATGATCATAGCTAACTCGGGTCTATGACGTATTTCTTAACTTTGTGGAATTGGATATTGTGAGATTCAGTGGGGTTTTAGGGTTAGGCTTACTTGAACACCTAAACATTCAAAAATGTCTCACCGAAAGACAAATCAATAGATCATTGTAATAAAACAATTATTTTAATTGTCGCTAATTTAAGACTACAACTTTTCACAGATTTGTTTGACAATTGTCACCTTGAAAATCATGCGGTCAAACGAAAAATACAGGACAGTAAACAAACACCCAGGCACCATGTTGCAATTGCGATTTTCAAATAGGGATGTTGTACTATCACATTATGTTAGAATTAATCAACAATTTGCAAGTATACGATTTTGCAAAAAAATAGCTTTTAAAAATGAGCGAAGAAATATTGTTATTTATCATTTGTTGAGATTTTTAAAGGTATAAGCTTGTATTTCATATCATTTGTGTATCAATATTGTAATTGAGAGTACAAGTCATAAGTCTGTGAATCTTTCAACTTTCGACAATCGATAACAGGCCTTTGTAACATTGCAATCCCACTCCTGCTGCCCCAGGGTCTATAATTTGCTTCCATGGGTTTATCCCGGGGGTTACTTACATTGACAAGGTATACGTATATGTGCCTGCCTTTTTGGGTGATTGTTCCAGGATTTTGGTATATCAATGGGGTGTTTTTCATCTCAGATAAGAGCACCCAATTTTCATAAATTGGGTGCTTTTGGGAAAATTTGCAAAGAAAGCAACCAATTTGAGAAAAATTGGGTGCTTTTCCATTAAAATTGGTATACTGATGGGTGGGTTTTTGAGCCAAACATAGGTTTGAAGAATTTGAAGACCCCCCCCCCCCCCCCGGGGGGTTTATTATTTGTCATGTTGCTATTCCACAGGTACCAAAGACTTCTGAATCCCATCACTTTAATCTTACTGCTGCAACAGGCTACTGATTTTGTGATGTTTATTCCACACTGCTGTCACTGGTCACAGGTTTTTTTGAAAAAGGAATTCCGCTATTAATCCGGGAGTTTCAACCTGTCGTGATGTGCCATATGGCTTCACCCTAGGATGCAAAAATCCTGATAAAACTATCAGTCAGTGGAGCATACACACATACATGTGTAAGAAATTGGAATAGTAACAATTTGAATTTTTTATCAAACCCATCTTCATGAATAAGCGTCCTGGAAATTTTTATCCCTCGGCTTCTTTGGCTCTTCCAGTTTTGATAATAGGAGTGAATTATAGTTGAACTGCATGTTATTGCTTTAAAATAGAAATGTCAAATTTTGCTTTTTACTTAAAAAAAAAATATGCCCACCTACAAAAATGCTGTTATTCAGGAAAGCAAACCATAATTATACTGTTAGCCAGAACTTTTTCCAGTGTCTTATCCTTTTCCAATGTTGCAGCTTTTTATTGTTGACCCAGATTAACTATACAGCAATTTTGTTGGTTTTGACAAAAAAAATAAAAATCCCTTTAATTTAATCTTAGTTAGTGAGAGAGCCATGCAGCCATGCAGACACGGTGGGAAGTGCTAGTTAACTCTCCTGTCAACAGGAACTAGCATGATTGGATATTTATTAACTGTTCACTCAATGGTTGCATGGAATTCACTTCTATCCAACATACAGGGGTAGATGTACAATGAGTCATGTGATTGAAAAGAGGCCTGCACATTGGTTGGTTTGAGTCATGTGATTGAAAAGAGGCCTGCACATTGGTTGGTTTGAGTCATGTGATTGAAAAGAGGCCTGCACATTGGTTGGTTTGAGTCATGTGATTTAAAAGAGGCCTGCACATTGGTTGGTTTGAGTCATGTGATTTAAAAGTGGCCTGCACATTGGTTGGTTTGAGTCATGTGATTGAAAAGAGGCCTGCACATTGGTTGGTTTAGATACAAAACTCAAATTTGAAAGTGAAAGTGGATAGTACAGATCTGTTGTTCAGCTGCATATATGAGACCCGTCATATCGAAAGGTACCTTAAGGTCGGCAAAATTAAAATTGATTTTTTGGTCTCATCTGAAAGAT
>JXSR01S045808.1:0-13703 GCA_000969725.1 Ophiothrix spiculata
TAGATTTTTTATGGCAAATATGGCCACCTTTTGTGAGAATCTCACCCAAGTGAAGTGAGGGGACTGTAGATTTTTTAAACACCACCGATGGAATTCTATTTACGTCCATAGCTTACCACCATAATATTATCAAAATTTGCGGACCCTCATCTTTCAACTTATATAGCAGCCTGCCTGATTCTTAGAAAAACTTGCTCTTAAATGAAATAAATTATAAAACGCGTTATCCATGATTCAGTTGTTATGAAACAAATTGAAAACTTATTTGAATCAAAGAAAGACCAATAGAATCAAAACAAGCAAACAAAAATGAAAAAGACAATTTCAGCAAAATTATTTTCTTAGGGTTTTGTCAGCAGTGTTTTAGTTCTCCTAAAGTGTGGGATTCCAAATGTACTCTGCTGATATAAAAGTGAACATTATTCATAAGGTTATATATGCTTAACACCTTCATTAAAATAAATTGTTAGTAACAATTCAGTAATTTATTTCTAGAAACACTATCAATGAATTTCTCATTCTCCGGAGAATGGGAAATTCCAAAGCAAAAAATTAATAACTGTCTGTTCTATATTAGAAATGTTCATGTTCAACAAGAATGTCAATGGATATTATTTAGCGGTTGAAAGCACTTTCTAAGGGAATACACGTAAACTAATCGGCAATGGGGTTCAGATATCTGCACTAGTCGCAACAGTCTATTTCTCCTCTTCTCCTAAACATATCGATAATTCCTCTTATTCACGCGTTTGTTTGTGTGCCTGTATACTATATCTATGATTTTAAAGCATCAAATTGAGTATGTTCCAACCAGAAGCCCAAAAGTTTACTTTGCCGTCTAGTTCAGATAACGGCATGGCAGCTCGTCGGTGTTAATATTTTTAGGAAGAGCAGACGTGTTCTTGTGGATATTATCAGACATTTTAAAAAGTTGCTTGCTTGAAAAAGCAGTTGAGTTAATTCTGTTAGTGTAATATTGTCTCTTAGCAGAGTTAATTATGTAGATGTCTTTGAGGACAGTTAGTCCTGATTTTCTCCATAGATGCTCAGCGCGTCTTCTCTCTACGTGCGTAGAGTAAATGCGTATTGATTTGCAAAATCCAAATTTTTGAACGTGAAGTACTTTATGACGTTAAAATTGCGTTACCTTCAGCCAACTTTAAAGATCTTGCTATTTTTTGATAGGAGAAAAACATACCTATCTATTAGGTAGCGTAGCAAAAAGAAGTCATTTGAAAGTTGGTTACAACAATAACCTGGGTAGATGAGAGTTAAAGTTTAAATAATTGTTATGGTTAAAAATCAACAACATTCAGGTTAGATGCGTTACAAAAAAGGCATTCGTAAGACGCGCTACCCAACGGATGGGACATATTGTTGAATAATTAAATATAGGAATGCTACACTGACCCAAGTTCAAGCTTCCCTACTGAAGCCAAAGAAAGTATATTGTCCTATAATGATGAATATAATTGCCATTTAATATGATCATCACTTCCTATTGTATGCTTAAGGCAGCGTGGACTTGGTCAATGTTGCTTTTCTATATTTAATTGTAGTTTACAAGCTTGATAATGTCCAACTTATTATCATCTTTTATACGCAGATTTCTTACAAAACGTAAGTAGAAGAACATGGGGTTATTGGATTGGTCTTCACGATAAGCAGAAGGAAGGTGTATGGACGTGGGAGGACGGGACGGAGGTATATCCATTTTTATTTTCGTATAATGTGAATGAAAATAACTTTTGGCAGCAATCTTGAATCATAATATATGCTAATTCCCGACGTTCTATGGGGGTACTTGGGTGCCTTGTGCCCTTGTTCAGGTCATGGAATATTGACTACCATTTCAATGATAAAAAGAACTAGTCTGTCCAAATTCTGTAACCTTGTTACCAACTCCTCAGGTGGCATATGTAGGGACGTTAACCTGCATCAACTATTTTTGACCATTATATTTTTTTATCCGAGGACCATTGTTTAGGCCCTCGGAATGCTTTAAGTCCTCGGTGTGACGGTGTGTTGTCATGCGGAAGGACTTCGGTTTATATAGGAATACACACTCACACCCACCCCCTCAACTCCACAAAGACATATACGCACCCCCCCCCCCCCCCCCCCCCCCCCCAACCCCCAAAAAAAAAAACCCCCCCCCCCCCCCCCCCTATATTACATACGTACAGAAAAGAAATTTCATAGTCTCTTCCTGAACACATTAAGGCGAGACAAAAATATACAAATCACACACTCAAATGCGATATTCTTATAACCTACGGGGAAAGTTGGTTGGACATGAGCAAAATGGAATAAAATATCAAATATAGTTTAAACAGTCTTTCAACACAATGAGATAGTGAAATATTTACCTGAATATTTCGATGTGAAAAACACGAATCCTCGTCAGGAGAACTCTTATGATGAACTGGCGGAGTTTTGCTCTCACGGTTGACCTATGTTGACCTTTCGGTCGGATGAGAGCATTATATAAAGTAGGTAGTTCCAGGTAGTTCTACCTACTTTATATAATGCTCTCATCCGACCTAAAGGTCAACATAGGTCAACCGTGAGAGCAAAGTCCGCCAGTTCATCATAGGAGTTCTCCTGACGAGGATGTGTGTTTTTCACATCGAAATATTGAGGTAAATATTTCACTATCTCATTGTGTTGAAAGACTGTTTAAACTATATTTGCTGTTTTCAACCAACACGTATGAACATTCATTTGGAATTTGTAAATAACGTTTAAATGGCTATGTTTCATGTGATAATACTTTCAACGAACGAATACGTTCACTTTTAAGACCTAACGTGAAAATCCTTTTTGGTCTACATATATGTGTAGCGAGCTCGCTTTGGGAGGTCTCGCGTTCTAGTTCCGGCTGGGTTGTATAAAAATGTTGGACCTTATGAAGGGCTGTTATGCCTCGTGATTATTCACAACCGTTCTCGGCCGCGCGTCCGTACTCCCACCTTTCCACTAAGTACCCCCCCCCGGGGGGTTTAAACGTAAAAACCTATGAGTGTTTGTTTTACTAATGTTATAATTAATGGTCGATGTTTATTATAAATCATAACATTAGTTTTTTTATATTCATTGCAGTTTGGTTACAGTAACTGGAGACCAGGAGAACCGAGTGACGGTCCACCTGGTCCAGAAGATTGCGCATATATGACTGACACTGGAGTTTGGAATGACGCATCTTGTTCTGCTAAACCAGGGTACATTTGCAAGACTTGCATTCAGATTAAATAATAAAAACGTGTCGGTGATTTCAGCCAGTTAATATCGATAAATTGACATTAAACAATAATACCGGGGAGGGGTTTATTTGGGTGTTATAACGTGGTAACCACCCGCGTGCATAATTCACACTTAATAATAACAAATCCACCTTTTTTGGTACCCACAATAAAAAGCATGACCTATTGTTATTGGCCAAATGTTGAAATTTCGACTACTAATAACTCATGAAAAACATACAAAATCATAAACTCTTATGGCTTCTGAAGAAAAAGTGCATGGGAAATGTTTAAAAATACTTGATTTTTTAACCATTGTATTCCATATTCTTAAATTACGTATCTGTCGCTACTTATCTGTTTGAATCTTATTATTTTTAATAGTCATTATTGAGAAAATAAGTTTTCTTACAAGCTTGATCTTTACACTAAAATAGGAGCTCTACACATACTACACTGCGTGCAGTATTTCGCTCATAGTGTGCCGCGTTTTGCATGAAGGCAACAGAATGTGCGTTACGTATCTGTCGCGACGTGACAGTCACATATAGGTTTTTTTTTATATTAATATCCGTGTAAATCATTACTGTAAAAATATAATTCTATATAACACATATATGTTATTCAACATATGAATGCATATGTTGCACACTTTATCGGAGAATGAGCCTATTATGTTTGCGAGTATAATTATTAGATGTTCATAAATACTTTGGTAGAATGGGGGTGGTCCGGGGGTTAATAGATATTTTTACCAAGTAACCCACCGGCGTGGCAAAACAGTGAGAATATGTACAAGTCTTGCGACTTGAAATACTGTATAGAGTGTCCCAATAAACATTGTGCATGGAAAAGGCACTGGTTTTCTCAGAAAAGATGTAACATTCTTAAGCTCATAGTTTTATTCATCATCCTTGAAAATTTCGATTCAAGAAAAAGCATCGATGCAAACCAGAGATATCATAGATTTTGTTTGATTTTTCTTCTGCAAAATTGAACTCCTATGGTTGTGCGTGGAAAGACGCAACAATAGAAATTATTCGTGTTTTTGATTAGCGGCCATCTTTGTAGGAATGCTATTCAATATTCAGACCATTCAGGAGAGCTGCGCCAGGAACGTCATGCACGTTAGCATATTAAATGGTTCAAAATAGCCCGCCAGATTCAGGATCTTTGATTGAATAAGGATTACTAAGGGAATGACCTCTTTTGTTTGCGAGGTCTCTTTTAAAGACATATTTATTTGATATTTGATTTATTGGTCTTGTTTTGTTTCATTTTTTCGTGTAAAGCGCTGATACCTGTGTTTTCATGTAAGAGCGCTATATAAATGCCTGCATTGTATTGTATTGTATTGTATCTCGCATGGGTCAAGTAGATACTCTCTGTAGCCCCCATCCTTAAAGAATCCCCTGCTACTCTATCCAAACTTAGGCCAATTTCATTGATATCTCTTTTGGCTAAAGTATGCGAAGGTTTTATGTCCAAGTGGTCACTTCATGATATATCTAGCTCAATTGACCGCAACCGGAACGTCTACCTCTCATTGTCTGATTGAAATTATTTCCAAAGGCACTGACAAGAGGAACGCCGTGCGTACCCTGGTTGTGACATATTTTTCTAAAGCGTTTGACTACGTCGACCATACTTTGGCTAACCCCAGACTCTATGAGTTTAGTGTCAGAAATGAGATTTTACCATGGATTGCCAACTTCCTCACTGCACGTCGCAAACGTGTGCAGTACCATTCTGCCCTTTCAGAGTGGAAAACTCTCTTGTGTGGTGTCCCCCAGGGTACTAAGTTTGGCCCCATCACATTCATTGGTGTTATTGATAATGCTTCTGAGAAGTCTCTGACACATAGCTTTAAGTATGTCGATGATCTGATTGATTATAGAAGTCCGCCCAGCCCACAAACCCAGCCAAATCAGCTCGGATGTGCAGGTCCCTGATGTTTGGGCTAAACACAACCACCTCATGCTCAACCCAGGGAAGTGTAAAGTCATGCAAGTTTGCTTCAAAAGGGACCCCGAGCCCACTAGCCTTTAAATTATTGCATCTACAGGAGGTGTCTGAAACCAAGCTTCTCGGACTTGCTCCCTAGTCTGATATTGGCTGGCAGTCCCAGATTAATAACGGTGACCAAAAGTAGTCGCAGGCTGTGTATGCTAAGTCGATTAAAAGGGTTTGGAGTTCCGGCTGAAGACTTTGTATCTGTGTACACCGGGTATTTTCGCCCAGTTTCAGAATATGGTGTTCATGTTTGGCATGTTAGAATTACTGACTGCCAATCTAACCAACTTGAGCGCATTCAAAAACGCACTTGTCGCATCATTCTTGGCTCCCATTTTGATTCGTACTCAGATCCCGTGGAAGAGCTGAACCTCCAAACCCTTTCGGATAGGTGTCTACATCTTTGACAACAGTTTGCTCAAGCATGATGTGATTCTGATAGGTATTCCATATGGTTTCAGGGAAACAGTAAGAGCCACCAAATGAGTCTGAGCCAAAGCTAGTATAACATTGACGATATCAAAAGTATTAATTGACCACGCTGAAAGCCTTAGATCACCATCATAGTAGAGACAAATAATGTGTCTGTATTATGTTAGCATTATGCGTCAGGCAAGTTTTACAACTGCAATTAAAAAGCTCAGTGTTGACGATAACTGATTCTTATCGACATTCTTCTATTAAACCTCATGTTGACTAGTTTAACCCTTGTCTACCGGGGGGGGGGGGGGGGGGGCAATTATCATTTAGAAATATCATTTTCCTTCTTTATTAGCAAAAAACCCGACGAAAATCGGTCATTTAGAACTTGTATAGCAACATTTAGATTTGGGGGCCATTTTTGTCAAAATCCCGATTTCAGAATTCATGTCATAATTACGTAACGATTTTTGTTATCTTGGTATCATTGGATACCCCCCCCCCCTTGGGTAGATGTGTTACAAAAATAGTTGGGGGTTAAAGCCTTACCTGATCAAGCCCCCTACATATGTAAATTTATATAATTATGAATTATTGAACATGTTTGTTATTGTAGAACATAGAAAATACACATTGTAAAAAGTTAAATGCTACTCAAATTAGAATGATTGAGTACTGACATTTCCTTTTGCTGAAGCTTACATTACAAGGTGTATCGGAATGATTTGTTTTATGTTTTGGGTTTCTTTTCTTTTTTTCTTTTTTTGAATAATAAAATAAGCCCTAAGATTAAAGTCTCATCAATCTTAAATGAAGTGGTTTTTCACTTACACAATTTTGAATGTTTAAATTGGACATTTAGAGTAGAAGAAATAACATATTTTTTTGACCAATTTATGTTTACAAAACAGGGGCCGATTTCATTATTGTACATTTTCCCATTTACATGTTCATAAAAAAATATATATTAATCGCAAATGTTTTTATTAGTTTTCAAGCACAAACAAATCATTCAGAGACACAACTAAACCCAGTAATAACATTAAGCTAAAATGAGTAAACGCCTTATATTTGGAAATGTAATTTGACTCTGAGATAAAGAAAAAGACTGATAATGGGCTATTCCAGTTAAAATCCATATACCCCCTATGAAAGACATTACTTTAATCTCCCACACAGGGAGTGTGAATTTTTAATGGAGTCACCAATTTAGATTACCCCATTTGAAATTCACACTCCCTGTGTGAGAGGTTCAGATGATGTCTTCCATAGGGGGTGTGTGGACTTCAACTGGAATAGCCCAATATTAATGTGAACTATTGGTTTGAATAATATAAGCTTAACCATCGGTTGAAGTCAAACAGATGCTAGTTTGAAATGAAATAAGGTTTGCCAATAAGAGACTGATATAAGGTTTACTAGTCCAAAAAAGGAGAGTATTAAACGTTTAATTGATTATTAACTTTGTAATTATAAACAACTAATTATCTTTCGAACTGGCGAACCTTGTTCCAATTAAAATGAATAAGGTTTGCTTGTACGAAAATCCTCAAGTATACGGGAATGCGTTTTCGGACTGGCGAACCCAATTTCTGCGGGATGTTAACCTTTAATATTTGACATTTATGTAATGTATTAAAATGTACATTTCTTTATGGCCTAAGTAAAGTAAAGTAAAGCAAAGTAAGGTAAAGATAAATATTGGTTAAGGATAGATAAAGACTTGTATAGTAAAGGTAAACAACGTAAAATAAAGTAAACCAATAAATTGTGAGCGTAATTAAAACAAATCATTTAAACTGTCATGGTCTCATCTTGTGTGTCAGTTTGTAATAAATGTTATGTCTACAAGTTTCAACATTTATAAGAGATAAAAACAATGCAGTAAAAGTTGAAAGAAAAATAGTATCGAAATAAACCAAAGTTACTTAATTCATTTAACTACATTTAAAGGAGCATAGTCCGATTGCTTCAACTTTTTTTTTGTACTTTTTCCTGATTGTATTTTTTTTTATTTAGATACCAATTAGTCATATTTTTCTCATATTCCATGTAAAATTTTACAGCTGAAGAGCAATTTAAGTTTGGGGGATATTTTTTACAACAAGGCTTATTATGGTAACCATTCATACAGCAAAGTATGAAATACAAAATAACTTGTAAAATCAAAACGGTTTGACTGATTCAACTGAAATTTGAAATTTAGATCTTTTGACTGGTGTTATTTCATATGAATTCAAAATTAAAATTTTGAAAAATCGTTAAGTAAATGTAAGTTTTATGCACTGCGTGCAAGCACTTGGTCCCACTGAACGGTTCTTTCCAAGTTTTGCCTAGTGTATACAGGGTCATTGGACAAAATGTTGTTTGTCCTAATATTTTTCTAAAGTTTGATTGATCACCTATATATGTCAATTTCCAAAATACACTATTGGGCAAAGAGCCAAAGACAGGCAATATATCGCCTCATTGCTGTACAGTACTTCTTGGGAAAATTTTACCATCATAGCACACAATTATTCTAGTTATTTTAATATTATACAGTAATTCTATATAATCAGATCAAACTTGAAATGCAGTATAGGCTAGAATTTCGTGATTTTTGGTAGACTCATTATGTTGGTAAGGTCATGAATTATTACAAAATTATGAGTTTCTTCTGTTACCTATCCCAATTTTCTGTATACATATACTCACTGGAAAGAAAGGAATTACTAGTACTTATTACATTGTTGTTTGTGATGAGAGTTTATGTTTAATCCAAAACAGTCAGAAATTGTCCCTGACATTTAGAAAGTGGAACAATTATACATATTGTCTTGATTTATATGTGATGACTCACCCCGAAAAGGGAGATTTTGCGACAGAACACTTTTCAAGAAACTGGTGAAAATAGGCATAACAAATAAAGAAAATAATAACAATTTCACATATATAGTTCCTGAATACAATTGTTATCACATTGAATTAAAACAAATGATTATCTCTTTGTCAATAACATTTTGGGATAACTATATTTATAACACTGATTTTTTAATAGTCATGTAATTCAAGGATTACTATTTGTTAAAGTATCTAATACTCAAATTTTGATTTCAAACCATACTACACTCCATTATCATAACTATTGCAACATACTATACAAGTCAAAGCACGTTGGATCCAAGGATGTTTTATTTTTAAGGTTAGTTAGTAAGAGACACCAAATAATTCACTTGGCTTGTGATTAGACATTGGAGCATACAATTTGTTGAATATTTATTATTTTTAATTATTGGATTAATCGATCAATCGATTGTTTAGTTGGCATCGACTTCTTTTTCTATTACGGTTTCTCAATCACAGTCTTGCAGATGTAGTTCTTTTTTTGGTCACAAAAAAAATCATTCCAACGTCCAGATGAGTAAACATGGTAAAGATGCGCACAATCTTCTCCTTCACCAGCGTTATTTGGTTCTCCATCATTCCAGTTTGTGTAAACTAACTATGCATTGAAAGAAACAAAAACAGAAAAGAATAAACAAGGTTCCTGATACAAGTGACTGAAGTATTTCTATGCAAGTTTCATAGCACATCATTTTTTCATATTAAGATTATTTGCATTGATTGTAAACCGAAGTTATTTTTCGGATTGGAGATCGTGTATCAATAGTCGAAATAGAAAGTCTTTTAAACATCGTGTTCTTTTTAGAGTCTATTTAACCTTTCGTAAAATTGGCAGGTATTTCAAACATTTAGGATATAAATAACGCGTTTATAATAGCAAACTTTGGCAAGCGATAAATGAAAGTGATAATTTATGTCCATGAAAAGGAATAAGTTGTTATTTTCAAGGCTAAAATGCTATATCTTGACCATAAGTACGAATCAAATTCTGATACATCTATACATTGAAATGACATACACTTTTATATAAATTTTATAAACTGGTAATATAAATTTATATGCTTATTCTACGCCTGGTAAGAATTGGAAATTTGTTAGATGGACTACTTTTATCAAAATCATGGGGAAATCCAATGACGAAGATTTACCTGAGATCCGTCTTCCCATTTCCAAGAACCTTCTTTCTGCTTATCGTTGAGACCAATCCATACATCTGTGTTTAACACTTTCACAAGTTCTGTGTATGATAAAAATAAAAAATAGCTTCCAGATTAGTTTGAGTTGATATTTTAAAAGACAAACAGTGTTGTAATAACGTATAATCATATCAAACTATATAAAGATATGGTCACAATGTTCATAGAACAAAATATTCGTTTAAGAATGAGGTTCGCACAAATGTGTACAAATATCTGACGAATGGTTATTTGTATGAAATTTCGTTTCATGGCAATGCTATTAGATGTATTTCCCCTTGACGAAAATGAGATTTGTTTTAAAGATAGATCAAAATACACGGTTGCTCATAAAGTTGGAATAAAAATATTATTACCTCTTTTTTATGTATAGGTCAATTTATGATATGAAAAATATTTGGAACATTATGTTGCTTTTAGTCAGATTTGATAGGCAATCTTTTTTGGTGTGAAATGGGACATTTCCAGAATGGGACTCTGGAAATGCGAATGTGATCAATTTTCTCATGAACTGGTAAGGAGGCAACAATAAAAATGGGTCAAAAGCGTGATTATTAGGAAAAAATTGATTTGACCCCCTTTGGTCAAGGTCACTTCTCCACATAAGTTAAGTGGTCATATGGAATCTCTATCTGTAGTTGAGTGATAAGCAGGCGATTGAATATCTTGGTCACGCTTGACTGCGCCAAGAGAATGCTTGGAAACAAAGCACAAAATGATCCTTCAACGCCCCTCAATTTACAAAAATAGGGTTGTGGTGAACGTGGAATGGTTCCCGGCGGTATATGGCATCTTAAAACGTTTTGAAGATATCATATACCGCCAGTAATAGTAAATAGAAAAATTAGAAATCAATATATAAGGCTGCGATTACATAGAACTATACGCTATACGGGCACATTTGTCCAATAGAAAGGACCATTATTTTTCATGATACTGTTAACAATGTAATTCCATAATCATTAGAATTTAGAGCTAGCCAGCGTACCTATCTCATCCTAGAAAACAATATTTCTTTTTCCAGAGTGAGATCAGAGGGCGTTTTCAAATGGTTTCATGTATATATAAACTGTACAGAGATGATGAGTTTATATCGTGAATAGTATCACAGAAAAAAGGTCCTACATATATGAAAAACATGCCCGTATAGTGACGTTGAGTGAACATGTAGAGTATGGTTCTATGTGATCGCAGCCTAAATGTATTAATTAACGTAATTTTGCATGACACATATTTACTTACTTTCGAAAAGTAGATCTTGTTCTTCTTTGCTCACGATACTAGTCAATTGAGCATTTAACCTTTTGCATGCTTCGTTTGCCTCATCGTAAGTTTTATTTCCTTTGACGAAAAAGTAGACATTGTCACCGTCAATGTAACAATCTGAAGAAGACGAGAAGAAAACAGTGTAATTGATTTGCGTCTCATATTAGTAAAGTATTGTTTCTTTAAAGTGTTAAAGAAACAATATAGTATTTCCCACCCGTTGGTGCTCAATGGGGTTCCTAGGGACCGCTTAAAAACACTCTTTTGGTATGAATTTTACTAGATATTTCATTTATCCATTCCCTGTTTTGAGAACGTTAATATTTCACACCACTGGGCCACACACACATTGACACATATCTCATATTCAAGCAGGTATAACTTTAACTAAGCTTGAGAGTTTTGGTTTGATACTTAAATCAAGTGCTTCTAAACACTTTTTCCAGATGTTTTTCTGAATTCCACGCTATGTGATAGATCATTTGTATTTGAAAATATGTTATCAGGAAGATGATTTTGTCCATGCACACCCACCTATTTGTAGACAAGTTTTTTGACATGTTGTTTAAGAGTTATTGAATTTATAAAATGATATTGACCAATCTTTTTGGAAGTGAAGAATAAAAAAATTCAGTTGTCTACAAGTTATGTGGACATCCATGCACACTCACTCAATTAAACAACAAGCGGCAAAAATAATGATTATTTGGGTGAAATTTCTGCGCCTGTTCTTCCGCCTAAATTAATTGTTGATCAGTCTTTTATCATGCGGAACTAATCATCTGCATCTTTAAATACCCCGCGCATATGTTGGCGCAAAAAGCTGCAAAATAACTCTGGTGTGTATGTAATGTCCATTTAGACAATTAAAATATTGACGAAATTACTCTGTGTATTGACTAGCGGTGTAAAGATTTATCCCCTAACCTGTGTATTCCAAAAATTAGTTAAAATAGCTATATACACAAACCTTCATTAACTTTGCTACGGAAGGTCGGATTTGAAAAATCAAACGGTTTTGGATTCCTTAGACACATGCTTTCATTTACAAACTATTTGAGAGAATTTGATCTATAATTTAAAAATCACCTGAAGTGTCTAAATTTATGCCAGGAGATAAACCATGGCGCAACAATGTAGCAACCAGCACTGGCATTTTGTTGCAATCTAGTATCATCAGACTAATAGTCCGGTTGAAGATCGCCGTCTGTTTTGTCTGTAGTTTACGGATGCTAACCAGGTCCCATTACCTCAAGATATTTAGAATATTGTTTATAAGCTTAAGACAACGCAACTTCTTGTAACAGAAACAAAGAAAGCTCAAGAAGATCCTAATCCGGATGATTCAACAAAACAACAACCAAATTAGATTTTTTTTGAGAGATCTGAACATTACCCCAAGAGTCAACCCACTAATAATTGATACATCACCGCCCACATTCAATAGCCTATTGTTTTCTTGTTATTTTATTTTCATAGGCATTCATTAATAACAATTAAAGTGCGCACGTGAACTAAATAGTGTAGTTTGTTCGCCGTTCAAATTGGGTACCTACACTCAAATGGCCATAACTTGAGAATGCTTTATCTGATTTCAACACAATACATTTTCTATTAAAGCTAATTAACTATGACATCTCATTCAGAAACAATTTTGGAAATTAATAAAAGGAACTGGTTATAGAAAATCACTGATTAGATTACACTCTATTTTGACTCACCCTGTATAACGAAACACTTACTTCGATTTTCATCCTGACTATTGCAACACTGATGCTCCACTGGCGTAATATCAGAACACGGTGCATCAGGAAATGAGGATTTATAGCAGACCCTGAACCTTTGACGCTTGCCAATTTCACACTCTCCGAGAATGTTGAAATCCCATTCACTCCATGTATTCCAGTCACCCCAATATGCTGCAATATAAAGTGATAAATATAAAATATTATAGCATAACGCAACTGAGGCAAGGTACCGAATGCTCTATTTAATAACACGCGTTCATGAATGAGGTTTATATAACTCATACAAAGATTCTTGTCATTTGGTTAATGTGGTATTCGTCATTTTTTACTAATCGGCAAACATGCGGGGCTTCACCAACCCCCCTCCCCCCTACACCCCAACTTTGACGGCCTACTATAACCCCACCTTAGGTGCAATGATAACAATACGTTCATGAGATGAAAACTGAAATTTTCAATTCAACGAGGCGAAGCCGAGTCAATTAGAACAGTTAATTTTTCATCGAATGGGAATATTCCTTCCATTCCACGAATTCAAACATTCATTATTTGTTTCATATACCTCATATAAAGATTCTTGTCATTTGATGGCTTTCACTTCTAAGGCCTATATCTTAAAACGTCTATCTATACTATACAGTCAACTATGCATTGACCAACGGAGTGCATTTTTTTTTCCATTTGCACCGGTCGAGTGCAATGGAAAATAATAAAGAATGCAATTGAAAAAACAGCCACTAAAACGAAATCAACTTTTAGGGGCTTACCCATCACTTTCAAAGATGAGTACCCCGGTGCTTTATAATACACACTCTTAGAAGGCCGGGATCAAATATACGAGTAGTTTCGGGATCATTTTATTTTGATCCTTTAAGGATCACTTTTGATCCTTTAAGGATCACTTTTGATCCTTTTGCGGATCAATATATACA
>JXSR01S045820.1:0-14081 GCA_000969725.1 Ophiothrix spiculata
AATGGCTACTAAGATTTTTGACATACATTACGATGATTTTGATAATGATGACTGATAAAATTGCCTTTGAACAGACTCATTGATGATTTCCGCCGAATACTACGATTTTATACCAAGTATTGACCAACCCGACAAGAAATTTAAACCTCCAGCATTTTGTGAAAGTCTAGTGGCTAACAGAACAATGGATGTAAGTAATAGTTCATATTGCAATCATTAAGCATTAAAAAAAAACAATATTAAGGGTACTGTTCTTCGAGAATATATATATATCAATCGCATGTTCACTGCAAGATTTTACCCACTCATACATTAATCAATCAATGATACAAGTACTTGAATAACATGCATACCCCATGAAGGAGTCTATTCATACAGGGAACCCACGGGTTTACGTAACTGACACACTATAATAATTTTTGGCATACGTAAAGAATAGAGTCTATAAATTATATTGTCAGGACAAGGCTTCATGTAGAAACAAATATAGAAACACAACAAATATAAACTGACAAATTTCCGCTGGCATTTACTTTACCATTCTGCATGCGGTGAACATACACAGGCGACAAAAGAGGTTGAAATACATTACACAACTTCTTAATGCACATGTCAGACACTGAAACAACAATAAAAAAAAATACTCAAACATTAATAAAGGGTTGGGTGTGGTGGATATTTTTTTGCAAGAGTTTCCTCCAAACATGTAGCAAGGATAAATACCATGAAGAGTTTATTCCACAAATGCTGCAAGGATAAATACTATAACTAGAATGACGTTGCTGGAAACACACTTGGATTGTGAAACAATTGCAAAATCATGCCATGCGCAACTGACGTCATATACGCCCAGCCTAACCGTGATGAAACCAAGTGGACGTGAACATTCAGCCTGATCAGACAAACGTGCTTACCTTGCATTTTGTTCGGTAACCCTTATTATTTGCTCTGATTATTGATTTCACTCACAGTATCCTATTTTTTTAGATCGAATCATCCGATTTTCCTGGTATCAATTATTGTGAAAAATGGAAAAAGGATAATTGTAGAGATTACAATGTGACTTAAGTGCTTCCCATATCACTGTGTTTGATGCCGTTTACCCTACGTTCTGTTTTCTTTCTTTCTACGCAGATCAATCGCATGCTGAAGTCACCGTTTCATATCTTTAACACTCATTGATAATAGACGCTGAATATGAAGGAAAAGAGAGATCTAATTAAGGACGTTAATATTAATCTTAGCATGTTTTATAGCATCACGAAATATTTTGTATCAAAATGATATACGGTATTTTATCACCTAGCAGAACAAGCACCCAATTTTACTCAAATTGGGTGCTTTTTTTTGCAAATTTTCCCAAAAGCACCCAATTTATGAAAATTGGATTTCATCTGAAATGAAAACCACCCCATTAATATGCCAAAATCCTGGATAAATCGCCCAAAAGGCAGGTACATATACGTATACCTTGTCAATGTAAGTAACCCCCGGGAGTAATAACAATGCAAGTTAAATGAAACCATTTTCCCTAGAAGCGAACGAGTTTATAAATACACTCGACAGAACGTGATTAACTTTACTTCATTTTGCGCCTAAGCCTCCATTTTCTTAGACATATCTTTGCTATAAACGTACATTGGATCTTAATTTTTAGTACTCCATGATGTAAACCATTGTTGAAAGAATCTTACTTAACAAGAGAAAAATGATTCTACATAACACGATATAATATAAACTTGATGTTGATAATCAAATTCTTGACCATATAAATTATATATAACCGTGCATTGATTTGAGTGCCAGTAGGTTAACTAAAGTAAAAGAAAACTGGTAAAAAATCTGCGTATGCCAACAATACATTTACTTTTATACTTGTATCATGATATTTCTAATAATATGGTAACAATAGCGTTCTTGCAATTTTTAACCTATACTGGTACATGAAGGACATTGAGTTTAAGTGCCATTTGTTTTCACAAAAAATAGCTCATGTATGTGAATCAAAATTTATATCAGTTTATTTTACCACTTGATCATTAAAAACAAAAAAATAGAATTAAAAACAAAATGTGAATGGAAAATTTTGAGGAGCATTACTTGAATGCTTGTAAAGTAAGGTCACTCAATACATGTTTGTATTAAAAAAATACTATAAATCAGACAATACCTGTAAATTGATTCACCAAATTGCCATAACTGAAAAAGTATGCAACTTTAGGAGGGTGTCCAAACTTTCGAAGTATCAATCTAACGTAGAAGTCGCAATTTTTCCTCGATAAAGTCATAAATTCAAAAAATGCTGGTGAACGTTTCTGCACAGAAGTTTGACAATGACTTTTACTTGCGAATCATCATGCGACATATTAATTAACATCGCTACAAAACAATTTTAATTCGATATTTGGTTCAAATATTATGGTTAATAATACTACATATGAATAATTTTGCCATTAATCTGCATATACATATTTCTAATCTGTAAGCTCGGTTTTATATATTGCTTTCGCTAATTTCTCAACTTGTTCGCAGGGTTTTTTTTTTCAAAACCTTATACTATATCATTTTCTGAGATATGTTTCTAAAGCCTCTGACATACATTTTCAAAAAAGTAAAATCACCTTTGAGTCTGTGGCATCCACTAAATTGGTATGCAAATAACATGATTAGCAAATATGGCAGAATTGGTCCATCTTTTGAGCAGGGACGATCGTAAATGAGTTAGCTTTCACTGACCTATTAACCTTTATCTCAGCTTTAAATAAAAAACATTCACTTTTAAAGTGAGTAACAGAGGAAAGAATTGATGAAAGAATCTATGTTTAGAATAAAACATGGCTATTAAAAGAATCGATTTCAATAAAATCCAAATTTAGTCAGAAATAACTAAATTTAGGGGTATAAAATGTCTCAAATTTAGAGAAATTAAATCTTTGAAACAATGAGAGAACGAAACACGCTAAATATAGAGACAAAAACTAGGATTGCTGACAAACGAAACATATAATGTATCTTACATTAAATGTAATCCAAAGGTAAAGCTAGAATTTCACTCTAAAAAGGTTGACTACGTTTCATTGATGATATAATGTAAAACCGGCTTCTTGGTACCAGATTAGAGTGTGATTGAACATAATAAAGGCAAATGTAACTCCTCTATAGCTGTATTCATCCATTCATTCATTCATTCATTCAAAAATTTAGCCTGTAATATAGACTTATCGAGTGGATGTAGCTAATACAAGTCAGCGAGGACTAGGGGAAGTCCCTCGAATTTGTCTTAATCTGCAACAAGCTTAAGAGAGATCCTACAGGAATCATGGTAAGGATTGAATAACATGACTGTGTTGTAATAGAACCATAACAAGATTTCACATCATTCATGAAGAGGAAGAATCCCATTTGAAAAAAATCTCAAATATTTCTTTACATGTAGGCTGTTACACTTAACGGGCGCTATAGGTTTTGTAGGTACTATAGGTTTTCCCGAGCAAATTCGCACAAGTATCACTCAAATTCCAATTTTGTCATTTCATGTTCGTCGTTTCATTCACATTCGTTGTATGGTTAACTTAGTCAATGATTTGTTCGGAATCGGAAATGATCAAATAAGTTTAGCTTTGGGTCAGTCGAATTCTTCATTGCTGTTTCATTTTCGTCCGTTCTCCATCAATCAGCAATAAGTGCCAAATTTCACTTTCTGCTGTTTTTGACCCCAAATTATCAAAATATCCTGAATAATTGATTTTTTTTGTTTTTCAGTTGTTAAGATAGAACAGCGGTTCTACAAAACATTTCAAGGAAAATCAAGGTATTTTACATTTGTTTTGCCATTTAAAACTCCCTTTATTTCAATTTTTAACATTGACGTGTTGACCACAATTAAATTTAAACTTAAACAAACCGACGGCGAAACAGTTAAAATTAATATTAACTTGATTAATTTAATTAATTCAATACCTTTTGTAAAACCAATCTTTCAAGTTTTAAACATTTTATTTACTTCATATTTATTATAAATATGTATATCATATCTTATTAAAACATAAAACCTCTGTGGTTTAGTGTTTTTTTCCATTACGGATTTTCTCGGCGTAACAAAAGGTCGTTCGAAAATACCGTAGCGAGACATACGGCGAAGTATATAGGACACGACCACCGTCGTCTGTACTTTGCTTATACCCATAACCGTTCTAAGCGTTCTAATTCTAATTCCAACTGATTCTCTCCTAACGATCCGTTTCATCGTAATTTATTGTGCATATCATGTATTTTGATAGCCCGTTTTGCTATAGGCATGTAATATCTTGCCAATGGCACCGTTTTGAATTAGTAAACATTTGAAATAATTGACACCAAAAATGTTACTTTTGACAAGAACGGTGGCGTGCGCAAAGGAGGGGTTGGGTGCTTGAAAAGAGGCAAAGTCGGTGCGGAAAAGAGACGGTCGGGGGAAAAAATTGACCAATTTTTGTTGTTGTCCCCTTACCAGTACATGAGAAAATTGATCACAATCGGAGTTCCATTTCACATCCAACAAGATTACCTATCAAATCTAACCAAAAGCAACATAAGTTTTCAGATATTTTCATCATAAATTGACCTTAACATAAAAAAGTGGTAACAATATTTTTATTCCAACTATATGAGCAACCGTGTACATGTCAAGGTCATAATTTTCCGAAATTGATTATTTGACAGATTCACAATCCTTTACTTTAAATCATCAGCAAAGTTTCGATTCAAGAAATTGATCGGAAATATGAAATATGTCTGTATATTTTGAGGACAATCAACACAAAATATATGGCTTATTGATATTTGAACGCGTTTATTTCAGTTTTACATTTTACTCCCTGACACCCTTTGACGGACCATAACTTGACTTCTGAAAATCAGGTGTCATTTTGATCATTATAACACGGTCTTTGTAAATATTTAAAAAAATTGAAAATGGCAAGAGGCTGCATTTACGGTTGGTTTTGTTTTAACGGTCACGAATGGTTTCTGACGGTATAAAAGGTTGCGATGACCATTTTTGCCAAATTTTTCAGGTTAAGAGCCTCTATACCTGTATTTGTTGTATGTGCATCTAAATATTAAAATATTAAGCTTTAATACAGCTGATTGATAATATTTTGCCGAATACAATATAATTCAACAACTTCTAATTCGAGTTGCGGCTAATCATTACGACGATTATTGTCTAGGATCTTAATCAAAATGGTAAAAGAAAGATATATCATTCGATATCAGTCTAGAACAAGAAAAATTAAAGTATGCAATAAACTCTATTTCAGAATTTGCGACATTCTAGTCATTTTGTAGGAGCAGACTTGTGATTGCTCTTTTCAAAATCTCTGCAAATCGTTCAAGTATCATCCATTTGTTTGACTTCATATTATTATCTATGTTACGGGAAGATAACATATCAATGTAGAGGTTATACATATTAAGGGCACAGTTAACCCCTCATTTTCTGAAATATTGTATGCCTTGTAACTCAGCAACCGATAAGTAACCCCATATAAAAGTATACATTTCTAGAAGTGGATTTTCATGTAGAAGATGATGGTTAGGTCGGTTTTTGACCAAAATGCATGATTTTGGACCAAGGTCCAAAAAACCCTTGTTCTTGGACCACTATATTTACAAACAACCTAACTAAATTTTGAAAAAATAAAGATTGGACCTCGGATACTTTTTAGAATCTAGAAACACATGTCTAGGAACGCATTTTTCAAATTTTTGATTTTTTCTTTACTTTTTGAAATATTGACACAAATAGGTCTAAAATAGGCCAAAAATGACAAAAAAATCATTTTGGGCCAATTTTGGACCTATTTTTGGCAATATTTCAAAAAGTAAGTCAAAAATCAAAAATTTGAGAAATGAGTTCCTAGACATGTGTTTCTTGATTCTAAAAAGCATTCGAGGTCCAACTTTTTTTTTTCAAAATTTAGTTAGGTTGTTTACAAATTAATGGTCCAAGAACATGGGTTTTTTGGACCTTGGTCCAAAATCATACATTTTTATCCAAAACTGCCCTAACCATCATCTTCTACATGAAAATCCACATCTGGAAATGTATACTTTTATATGGATTTACTTATCGGTTGCTGAGTTACAAAGCATGAAATATTTCAGAAAATGAGGGGTTAACTGTGCCCTTAAACAAATTCTGGTATCGTTTGATATTCATTCCACGTGTGTTTAGATAACTTAGAAACACAGATGTATAACCAGCGAACTGAGTACAACAATCAAGCAAATAATAAGATTTGAAGAATACATGTAAGAGGAACGAAATGATCTAGCTCTTTAAAGCACGTAACTTGAACAGTCAGAGCTCATCGACATTGGGTTGTTCAACTGTTTTGTAAGTCGATTTTTGTTATTCAGCTAAATTGTGGTGTGGTTAATATAAAACATTAACTGATAGCAACTAAACTTATGTTGATGAACTAATTCACTTCATTAAACGAAAATTAATATTGACATACAATGTTTTTCAATACATAAACTTGATCATTGTTGAGTAAGTGGTAAAATAATACCTTGGGTGTTTCTTAGTATCATATACAGTACTTTGTCAGTTTTAATAATTGTATTTATTGAAGTAAGTGACAAGTGGAATAGCAAACTGAGGAATAATTATTGGAATAGATGCAGTCACGATGTAGTAATCACTTTGTATGTCTAAATATATTTTCAGTCGGGTTTAATTACTGATGACTTAAAAGTATTTTTTCAGTCAGTTTTAAGAGTCATCTGTAATTAAAACTGACTGCAGCTAAAAATCAGTAATGTTGTTAAGCTTTTATCACAAGCGTAGGTGATTTTAATATGTTTGCATATTTATCATTAACACCTGTATGGAACAAAATTATGCTTGAAATTTGAAACTGAAGTTTATAGTAATCAATTAAAAAAGCTATTAAAACACAGGAAAATAACCCACTCAGAAAATAAATATTCGAGGAAATTTTATTTGAAATATAGAAATATTTTATTAAAACTTAGATCATGTCTTTATATTGACGAATATTTACAGTTCAGTTAAAATTCAATTTTTTAATAATTTAAAGACGTAGTAAGTTTCAAGACAGCATGCATTCTAATAAATATCAGTCAGAAAGCTTTTAACCCTAATTCTACGAGGGAGGGATTTACATCAAATGCAACTCCCTACCGATTTTTTTCTACCGCTACAAACTCCTTGCCACAAAAAAAAAAGCACAGCACAAAATCCATAATGTTCAAGTGTATGAAGCAGAATATCATGATCAATGGTATCGAAAGCTTTGGATAAATCTAAGAATATATCAATGGTTGTTTCCTCGTTTTTAACGACAGAATTGATCTTATCAATCAGTTGTGTATTAACCATACAAGTTGAGTGATTCGGTCGGAAACCAAATTGCTTGTCATTGAGGATTTCGTGGGAGTCAATAATAGTCTAAACATCTATTAAATACAAGTGTTACAAGTATTTTTGAAAAGCACGGTAAGAGGGATACAGGACGATAATTTGAAAACATTTCAGCACTTGATTTCTTATAAATTGGTATCACTTTTGCTACTTTTAAATTATCAGGTACAATACCTGTTGTTAATGACAGATTGAATATATCAGATAGAGGTTTACCTATGTTTGCACATACAGTCTTAATGGTAGAGTTTCAAATATTATCATATCCAGCACTTTTGTTTGTACTTAATTTGTTAATTATTTTTAAGATGTCGTTTTCAACAATGGGTTTCCTGTACATGCATCCAGGATTCATTTCTTTGAGATAATCATAGTATTGTTTACCAGTATTATGAATTTCAGATGCTAATTTAGGTCCTACCTCTACAAAAAAATCATTAAATTTATCAGAGATGCTTTGACTATCAGAAAATGTGTTACCCATCTCATCTACAAATGTTCTTTGAGTTACTTGTTTTCTGTTTTTCCCGAGTATGCTATTAATTTCTTTACATGTTTTCCGCATGTCGTTTTTTGATCTTTGAAATTTATTGAAAAAATGAAATCGTTTAGACTTGCGTATCAGCATAGTTAATTTGTTTTATTATGAATTTTTGTTGATTAACATTTGTTGGATTTTTAATGTTCTGTTTGTTTTTCTTATTGATGCTTTTTAATAGACCCTTAGTGATCCACGGGGATATGGGTTCTTTTTTCTGTTAATGCTGCATTTTTTTAGAGGAACACATTCAGTATACTGAGCATCAAATGTTTCAATAAATGTGTTGTAGTCATCATTTACGTCCTTGTTTTGAAGTATTTCTTGCCACTGTACTTCTGATAACCGTTGATTGAGTTTTTCTAGATTAGCTGTGCTATGATTTCTTTTGTAAGTTACTTTCCCTTTTTCATTATTAGTTTTATTAATTTGTTGATTCGTGGACAAAGTAGTTGGACAATGAATGGTCACTGATATTCGTTACCAATATTCCGGATTGAATGATTTTTTCGTTGTTTGTCAGTATATTGTCAATTATTGTCGCCGTTGTTTCGGTTATCCTAGTCGGTTTATATATGTTTGGTAACATTGCATACGAATAGATAAGTTCAAGGTACTCATGCGTTGCTGTATCTGTGTCAACTTTGAGCAGGTCAATGTTATAATCACCCATAATATAGACATTCTTCTTTTCTGAATCGACAATTTTGAGAATAAACTCAAAATCTCGGATGAAATTGTTAATCGGGGTGTGGGATCTATATACTATCCCGGCAATAGTATTTTTCGTTGTATCTTCAATTTGAATAAAACATAACTCGAAACTCGAAACTATCATTTGCAATACATAGATCTGATCGTAGTTTATGTTTGATTTGGAATGATATGTTAAGGCACACACTACCCTTCTCTTTTCCAGTTCTGTTTGTATATTCTAAGTTAAAACCCGGTATATTATAATAATCACTTGGTTTATCTTTCAAATGAGTCTCAGATAATCCTATTATAGAGAACTGGTAATTAAATGATTTGATACATTCTTTCATCGTGTCAAAGTTTTTAGACAAGCTTGTTATGTTCTCATTTAATAAATTAATTGTACCTGAGCTTGCATCTTTATCAAGACGAAATTGATCTGGGGTTAAATAAGGGCAGATATTTGTGAAGACTGTTTTCATTAGTTAGGTCATTGTACATTTTAGTAGAATTTTCATCAAATCTGAGAGGGTTGAAGAGCATTTGATCACACTTCGTTAAATCCATATCACCACAGTTATATACTGGGGAATTGTTCAAACAGTCGATTTCATTTTCAGTATAAGAATTAGTGCATTTTTTTATCGTCATGCATTAAACCGTCAGATTTAATATGCAATATTGCAAGTCGGAATAAAATAATTCGCCATGGTTATAACCATAACAGGTGTTTTAATACCCAGCAGAATTAAAGCATACAGATTTAATATGCAATATTGCAAGTCGGAACAAAATAATTCGCTATGGTTATAACCATAACCCCTGAGTTCTTGAACATAGATTATAACCGTTAATTTATTTAATTTCCAGTAGGTAAGTTACAGTAAAAGAAAATGGTTAAAAACTTAGTGTGAATGCATACTACTTATGCCAACAATACATTTACAAGGGTCATTCAAAAAGTTCTACCTTTTGTAACATTTGTTCTTTTACCGGCAGCTACTTGAAATTTGGCAAAATATAGCTCTAATAATAACACCTACACATACTGCATCGTATCAATACCTTTTTTAGATTTTTGCAGGTAATCTGAAAATAACATTAAGGTTTGGTACATCGGAAGCGCTCAAAATATGTGCAATATTTTTAAAGGTGGCTCCAGTACAGTGAGTTGAAAGCCCATAATACAGGGTGTACGCAACGAATTTTGAACTTATATTTTGAGAGAACATATCCTAATGGTGAGAAAACGTTGCAATAATATTACAGAGTAGACCATTGGCTTTTACAAGATTTTTGATTTGTTTAATTTGGATCTCTGAATCAAAAGTTATTGCACATTTTGTAAAGACCCGACAAATCTGGATGGTCTGATTTCTTAATTTCTTAATCTTGATGGTCTGATTTTCACCTCTGGTGACGTCATTTGGCACACGTTGAATGGACATTGATAAAAATATCACATGATTAGGAGAAGCATCCCTTGAACCCTTTCATGACATCATTTTATGATGATCTGCTGATATTAAGCAGGTTGTTGCGTCTGGTTTCATCAACCTGTTGCGTCCCCTTGACGGGCCAGATTAATCATGAGGTCTTAGACTCCGTTGTCTTCAGTTTTCTTCCGTGATTTCGGTTAAAGACTTATTATTGGTTTATTCATTAGAATACTTTTTTCGACTCTTTTTGTTGAAATTGTATCCTAAACTAACTGATTGTCGCACAAGAAGTAACATAGTCAAAGAATATGAGAGTATCAGGAAGATCCGTACTTTAATTGAAAATTTTGACCTATTTAACATAAAATTAAATCAAAATATCACTTTAATGTTAGGTACAGGTCAGGTAAGATTTGTTTGGATTGATTGAGCTCCAAATTATTGCAGAATTCTCTTCATTTCAAGTTTGCATTTCTTTCGCTGGAAGTCTAAACTTACAAATCGGACCAAAGTTGATTTAAAGGGCTTTCTTAAATTATTTATATCTTTGGACTGGAGTGGTAAAATAAAACGGGACAAAAAGCATGTTGTAGAGTGATTACTCCACTTTTGAAAATCACATATTACTATGATTTAATCATTCGGCAACTATTTTTTAATATTTTTTATTTGCTCGTAGCATTAATATTGGGACAAGCTGTATTGTTATCAATGGAAATTTTATAACGTTTATAACGTTTATAAACTTTAACATGATCATACAATAATACAAGATGATTAAAAAGGTTTCCCAAACTGAAAATAATGGCAGTTCAAGGATAACACTAGGAACAAATACCCACTGCAGTTATATTATTAAAATCTTCAAAGACACAATTTACGGATTTAATAAAACAAGGTGTAAAATGGTGGCATTCTGAAGCTTTATTTTTGATATAGTTTCATAGTTTATCCAAGTGGAACTTAATTTTTTTTTTTGACTGAAAATGTGGTGTAAACCCTTTAACTATTGTTATTCACATAAAAAACACACTTGGAAAAGTAACACTATAGAGAAATACACTATGTTGATATTGGTAACCTGAGAGGGTACAAGACACCTTTCAACTATTGTGATTCTGGGCAATTTCTATCAGATTTTTTTTTACTTTATCAGTTACAAAAATGACTTGTTGGTATGTTAGGTACACTTTTATTTCAAATTTGCTCCGTAACTTACACAAAGTTTTGGTATACAGATAAATGTTATAACATTAGCTGCGCATATAATTTCAAGTGCAATATCATCAAATATTTCACCATTTCCGGTGTACCAAACCTTACTGTGGTTTGTCAGGTCACCTACAAGAATCTACAAAAAGGTGTTGATAACGACTTTTTCACTATGTGTAGCTGATATTCTTAGCGATGTTTTTGTTAATATCAAGAAGCTACCTATAACAGAATAAAAGTTATGATAAAACATGTACAACTTTTTGAATAACCCTCTTACTTGATATGTTTGAGCTGTTTTAGCTGACATTTACGATATTGTAGTTGTTAATCATTATATTTCTAATAATATGGTAACAATAGCGTTCTGACACTCTTTAACCCATAACGGTTTCTGATCAATGTTTTAAGAACACTGAAGGACGTTGAGTTTCAGTGTCATTTGTTTTCATGAAAATAGCTCATGTTTGAATCAAAGTTACTGGAAAAGTGATTGCAATAGAGTTTCAATAACAGTTTCAATTTATTTAACCACATGATTATTAAAAACAAAATATTAGAACTGAAAACAAAATAACATCAAACAACATAGTATACCATAATTCTAATGCATCATCAACATTCTTGTGAAATGTGTTAAGCAACTTATTTCATATTGTCATTCAGTTCGAGCTTTTATATTCGCCGAAATGCTATTGCATTCAGTCTATTTACTCGCATTAAATTTTGGGGCTATGCCTAATTTTCTCCAATGCCATTGTGTGTGTTTGCTTTATTTTGAGATTTATTTGTCACCAACCTTTAAATTCATTTATGATTTGATAAATCAGATTTAATGTATTTTATATACATTACATCATGTTATCAAAATCTAAGCACCATCCTTGTGAGCATCAAAGACTTACTTATATACATATATTTTAGACTGTTATTGGTATTATTTATTATCCATTTTCATAGACTTAAAACTGTGTGTCTTGACAAATAGCAGAGTGGAACCTGCTTCCTCAATTCATATTATCAACAACGGACTCAAAAGCCTTTAAGACAAACTCAAACAGAACTTCAAGTAATTGAATAACTTCACACCTGTTTGTGTTTCCCCTAACACATGACCATAGGTGTTGAACTTTTAAATCAGTAGAATTAGTAATGTTGTAACTCGCAATCTCTTATTGTAACACGTCATTTATTGTTTTAACAACTTGCCAGACATAATTCGCTACACAACTCATAGCTCACCTCACAACTCGCCAAACTGCAATTCACCCTTTCACAACTCGCTGTTTAGCCATCCTCATTTGACCATAGATTGTCAAATAAAAAAAGGCAAGACCGGTTGGTTTCTGATTTATATGACATGGGTCATTGGGAGTCTCACTCCGACACAACAACACGTTCGCCCTTTATACAAAAGATGCAGAAGTTGAATGACTCACAATTCATAAAGGTCAATTTCTAATACCTCCTGTACATGTGTAAGGCTGGACAAGTGTTTAATATCAAGTTTTACTTTTAATAAAGTTATAGCCAATTTTGTTCTAGTGAACTCTTATTTTGAACAATAATATTGATTTAAAATATAAAAACGTATTGCACATTATCATATTTGCATGATATGAAATGCCCGGGATGAAATGTGCCCGTAAAGAAAGTTTCAAGTTTCAATTTAATTTGCTCCTTTAAAAGTATGATCCCATTTGGGATGTACAAGGATACAAAAAACATACAGCAAGTTATTTGCTATTTGACAAGCAGGGTTAATATGGTAATACAATCCATTTCAACTTATTAAAGTTCCTTATAAAAACACATATAGCACACAATTCAATTTAACAGGCCATAATGTCTAGACGGTCGACCTCTATACGAAAAGCCTACCAGAATATACCAAAGAATCTACCATTTACAAAAAGGGAACAACATGAAATACCACAAAATGCATATCTTTCAAGCGAGTTGTACTCCGATAGCCTACTATGCCAAAACATGCTTTACACACATTGTGCACCCCTTTTGTATGAAAGATATATACCCACACCCTGGAATTTGGAAAGGTCTACTGAACTCCCACACCCTGGATAGGGAAAGGTCTACTGAACTTCTCGTGTGCCATTAAAACACTTTATGGGGAAGCCAGCATCTGTGCACTACTCTTCCTCTGAACAGAAGTCGCTAGGACATTTTCAAGATGAGTTATCATTTATACATAGTGTTGTTACCGTTGTTGGCTATCATGTCTATGGCAAATGCACAGAAACCTAAACCTTGCTGTATAGAAGCACCACTTTTTACATTGGAAAGCTGTAAGTATTATATCCACGAATTTGTTGTTGTTGATAATGGTGCTCACTGGTGGGGTCAAGACTTGTAGGTGTTTGAAATTAAATGAATTGCCAAAATCCTGAATAAAGTTCATGTAATGTTCGGTAACGTTGTGACGTCGCACGGAAACTTTTTTTTGTGTTGCTTCAAATGATTTCAAAGTAAAAATTGTCCGACATGTTAGCCATTTTTTTTTGGCGCTTTACACAAATGATGGTTAACATATTTACACATATTTCTTATAAGTGTTGGAAATTCTAGCGTCAGGATTTCTTTAACTGCATTGTTTGGTTTGGTAACGCTCGGTAACTTTTAAAACATTTTGGTGTAACTTTTTGATAATGTTTGTGACATTTTTGAATAAAATCATGTGCTTATTCATGCACAGACTGGAAAACTGTACCAATTCTGCTTAGCAAATACTTCTCATGTACCAAGT
>JXSR01S045825.1:52883-66411 GCA_000969725.1 Ophiothrix spiculata
AAAAAATAGGGGGTCGCAACAAGGTCAAATGTAATTTAGGCCATGATGCTGATTTAAAGTAAATTTATTTGACTTTTTGTACATACAAACATGTTTTTGCAGCCATTTTGGACATCTGTATGGGTGCCATTTTGAATTTGAAGCATGTTTTGTACCTAATTTGTGGAGATGTTTTTAAATTGTGACCCTCAAAGGTATGTTTCATAAATTGGTGTGAGCATTATTGGTTTTAATACTTATTAAAAGTCAACTTATTTGATTTTTATGCATTGAAACGTATTTTGGCGGCCATTTTGGATCTCTGTATGGACACCTTTTTGATTTGAAACATGTAAACCACTCAAATTATGGAGGAATGTTTCAAAGAAGACCCTCAAAACCATTTTCCATGGATTGCATCAAACATGTGTTTTTAATGCTGGTTTTAATTCGATTTATTTAATTCTTATGCATAATACCATATTTTGGCGGCCATTTTGAATTTCATCATGGGCGCCATTTTGAAAAATATTAAAGACATAAATAGGGGACAAATGTAATGTTTTGTAACCTTTAATGATATTTTCTGACAAACATTTGTGATATTCAACATTTTTGAAGCTGTTTCGATCAATTTAACTGAAATAACCTTTTATAACAGCCATTTTGGTTCCATTTTGGCGGCCATTTTGAATATGAAATATTAAATATGCACTATTTTTGAGTTAAATGTAATTCATATAGTACCTGATGCCATTTTCACTTAACATCTTTGAACAAAATGTGTTTTACAAGTAACTCTATGCAAGTAATTGCATTGAAAAATGACTAAAATATGGTATTTTTGGCTAAAAAGGTCAATGACCTTTAAAGGTCACCAGAGGTCAAATTATTTTTGGGTCTGGTTCTAAAAATGATCCTTGGGGTATGTACTAGCTCTATGCAAAGTTTCACGCTTTTATCAAAAAGTGCACAATACTTATGGTTAGCAGGTGTACTATTTTGCAAAATCAAAATTCCTTGTTTTTCAAACATTCAATTTTCATGATTTTACACGCTACAAAAAATCATGGATATAGTTTGATGCCTCCATCACTGCTAATGATTGGCTACTACTTCTGCTCATCTTCTGACTGTTGTTCTCCATCTTGTGCTAATCGTTTGGCCTCTGTGTACCCTAGTCCCGTCCAATATCTGATGTTATCAAACCAGAGTTTTTTATGCCTACCTCTTCTTCTCTTTCCCTCCACTTTTCCCTTAATGATTTGCAGAGCGATGCACTACCTTTGAAGATGTGGCCAAAGTAGCACATCTTCAGGGTTACTATCTTTCCCAACAGCTCTCTATTTATATTCAGTTCACTTAATATACTTGTGTTGGTTCTTTTCTCTTTCCAGCTAATTTTTAGCATTCTTCTCCAAAGCCACATTTTAGCTGCCAGAATCCTGTTTTTTGTCTGCTTTGCATGATGTTCAAGCTATTCAGCTCCATAGACTAAAGCACTTCACAACAGTGTTTTCAATAATCTCATTGTGAGTTGGAGTGAGAGATTCCTGTTATTCCACAGATCCTGGAGTTCAATCATTCTGCGCTTGGCAATTGCAATTCTACATTTTGTCTTTTGTGCAATTTGCTGTTGAAGTTTTTGTTAAGCCTAGGTATTTAAAAACTGTCAACTTGTTCTCACCGTCAATAATGATGGATATAACCAACATAAAAATTACCAAATCCTTCCATGATTACAAATCAAATTTTATAGATAGCTCGGTCTACCATAGTGAAATGTTTCATATGTAGTCAAGAAGGTGATGAGAATGATGACTTAACATTTTAATGTTAGCAACAACATGGTTTTTTTTCTTTAAAAGCACTTGACCATATGATTTATTATAAAAAAAGTTATTGTTCCCATAGAGTATTTCATATTACCGTTGCTGTTGCTAGCATTGGAAGTCCAATTTATCATTTCGTCATGTGAGTGCAAGAAAGTCAAATCTGCAATTGCTGCCCTAAGTTATATTATTTTACACCTTGTAACAAGAATTTGAAAAATATTGCAGATGATCTTATGAAAATCAGTAGAGGTAACTCGATTGACTATCTATAAAATTTGAGGTGATTTGGCTAACGCGATATAACATGGAGGGGCTATAACTCACAACATATGGATTTTGAGATGAGAACCTTATCCACTTGGCTATACATGCATATTCAAATTTGGTATTTGGTTCATCCAGGGCTTAAATTCAAGATCTTCAATACTTTAATCGAGTTTCCTCTACTGCTTTTTCATAAGATCATCTGCCATAAGAGAAATTTTCGTAAGATCTTTTGACCCAAATACTTTTTTTTTCTTTGTAAAAGATCTTGAATTTAAGCCCTAGATGAACCAAATACCAAATTTGAATGTGCAGGTATAGCCAAGTGGATAAGGTTCTCATCTCAAAATCCATATGTTGTGAGCTATAGCCCCTCCATGTTATATCGCGTTAGCCAAATCACCTCAAATTTTATAGATAGTTAATCGAGTTACCTCTACTGCTTTTCATAAGATCATTGCAGATATGACTTTGTTGCACTCACATGACGAAATGATAAATTGGACTTCCAATGCTAGCAACAGCAACGGTAATATGAAATAGTCTATTGGAATAATAAATTATATGGTCAAGTGCTTTTTAAGAAAAAAACATGCTGTTGCTAACATTAAAATTTTAATTATCATTTGTAATTCCACAATGTACATTTTAACAATAAACTGGTGAGATTTTAACATATGATTCAAACTATACACAAAACTTGGGAGCATTTTGACCAAGTCATTAGAACGTTAACCATTTTGCGAATTTCTAATCGTCATTCTTAAACCTATAAATATAGAGAAAATCAGCAGAATGCTAAAGCATGAATCTCAACACTGTACACTTAAATGAAATAAGCAGATTTCTGCTTCAAAGAGCTATCACAAAAAAGTGTTTTTAACAGTAATTTTAAATTTGTTCTTCACAGAGCATGGATAGACTGACTGTATAACGCCCGCTCATAAATCTTCCTCCTCGCTGTTGACTATTTGGCAAATCAAAGAAACGTACGTGTGTGTCTTTTAATTTCCTTGATTGATTTCACCAATGAGGGCAGCAAACTGATAGACTGCTTAGCTTGAAGCAGACGACGATGGACTTGATTCAACAGTGATAACTACAACACTTGAACTTGGTATAACACATGTATGGTAAAATATGATTTTCAACACGAAATGTCACTTATACATTATCAAAATAGATTTGAGTAAACAGTTAAAAGTAACTCGGTTCAGTTGCTCACAACTTTTCTCAAACTACCAAAAGATTATTCTTTTCTAATAACTTCTGAGAAATTTTATAGCGGTAAGGGCCAAACCATAGTCTGCCATCAAACAAAATTTTCGCTACCAAACATTTGGTCCTGACGCCATCAAATATTTGCGATTGAATTTAAAGTATAAACCGGTAACAAACATTTGAGGCAATGTATATGGCAATATGCAGATTTTGGGTTTCCAAACCGGAAATCAATTGAGCCCGAAATTTAATCCCACAATGCACTGATAAAGCATAACGATGTACACAAATAGGCGTTAAATGGATTCGCACTACCAGCCATCCCAAAAAACAATTCAAATTACCCGCTGTCATGAATATGGATTGCAGGAGGTAATGTCACGGCTAATTAGTTTTACAAGCAAACTGTGTTTGGGCTAAAATTTCGGTACAGATTGACTTCCTGTTGGAAACCCTAAATCCACGTATTCAACACATGTGCAATTTAGCGCGGAATTTTATTTGGTCTTCAACTCGGTGTTGGAGTTATTTCATTTGAAGTCAAACGTCATTTTAAATGTTTGGTAGCGAAACAGTTGTATGAAGGCCTACTATGTTTTGGCCCTAATGTGTTCTGTTTTGGAGATATATGCGACACAATCAATGGAAATGAGTTGCGAATTGGTAATTTTCAATTTTTATTACAAAAATTGTACATTATGAATTCTACTTTTTGACCCAAACCCCATCAGAATTGTTCATGTGGTTCCAGATATAGGACAATTCTATAATCTTTAAAAAAAAAAAAGAAAAACACAAGAATTTTCTGTCTTTATTGCTCTGTATCTCAAAATCAATATTTCCGACATGTGACCCTTCTCCCTTGATCATGTCACATATTTGAACATGGTAACCATAAATGAATTTACACAGTAATATATATACAGATGTGAAATACATAATTACTCTATAAAATTTAAATGGTCAGACCAATTGCAAAATATTTTAAAGTAAAACCCCCAGGGTTAAACCTCTTGTTTTCTTTTTGCAGTGAATATCTTCCACATGACACTAACTGAAAACTTAATTTTGAAAAATGAATCATAACTAACCTCAGCTTTCTATATACATATCTTCCCTCTTTTTTGTCATGAAAAAATGCACAAAATGTACACATGTAATTTCTTAAACTCTGGCTTTTTTGAGGACTTGAGAACCATCAGGAAATAAATAAAAACAGGAGCAGTGCAACTAACAGATCCTTCTTTGTTGAAATGGGGGTGATTTTTATGACGAAGTTGCCCCTGGTTCTCCTGCACTAAAAAAAACTATTTTTTGATATTTGTCTCTGATCCTTCAACAATTGACCCTGGCTCAAGTTATATCAAGGTGAACCAGGGATTTTTTTTGAGAAGGTGACTGAGTGCACAAAAGCACAAGCATTGATAATTCTTAATTGGACAGTTACTTCATGTAATCATGCTAGTTTTTAAAGTATAATTTTCTTGTTGACAAATTGATCAGCTTGGCTCTTCTAAATCAAAAATATAAACGTGCTAATAAAAAACTAATTAAAAACACTGACAAGCAAATAGACAACAAATGGTCACCTAATTTCAATTTCTAAACAAATTAATACATAGGGGAAGCAGGTTAGTGCAGCGGTACTTTCCTTGCTTTACATCAATGAGTCAGGGGTTCAATTTCAGGTCCCATCACTGTATGTGCATTTGGTTTTCAGTCTATGCTCACTTCCGCAGCTTCTTTTCCGGGTTCTCCGGTTTTCCTTCTGCATCCAAAACTGACTGAAGAAAGATCTCGGACCCGAATGGAAATAATTAAGCTTTCTTAATTTGTCCTTGGCGATTAGTGTAAATAAGTCTTTTTTTCTTTCTTAAATTTCCAACAGTTGTTGACAATTTTTACAAAATTTCTAAAAAGTATTTTTGTCTCTCTCTCTATTCTTTTAATTTTTCCCTCCTTCCCTTCCTTGTTTACCTTTTACTGCCGCCCCCTGGTTGGGCATGTTTTACCGGTTGTATGTCCTCGTTTGGGGACAAACACATACCTACAACCAATCTTACCCACCCCCTTCGTAAAAGCATGTTTGCATTTTGAACAGCATAGGTAAAACCTAGCATAGAGCGTTTGTCAAATGTATGTGATGAAACTTATACACATGAATGAAAGTGTAAAACCTCTTTTAGCTTCATCACCTGCTTGCTATCTATAGATGAGCCACTAATTAATATTTGTCATGTTATTGATCACCGCATCATCAATGTTATCACAGCAGTATGAATTACTCCAGTCTCGCCAAATCCAAATATAAGGCCACATAACTTAACTTATGTGTTACTCAACTCAGTAAATAATGCTTTTTTAACACTGCAACAGTAATTCTTTATGGCTGCTAAGTACTACTGTTGGAAATTTTTATACAAAGTGGATTTGTTGTGTTATTTTGAACAAGATTGTTTTAATTACAATATGAATAAATTTATTCGAAAAGCTGCAAAAATGTCACCAAATTTGATTTCCTATAGCCAAGCTATTTAGAAAAAAATGTGGATGTACTTTTTGGGTTTCATATGGTTTTTCAGTTGTACTGAAATTTGTTGCACCCCCAATAATGAAAACTTGATTACACCAATGGACCACACCACCTTATGCAAGTTTTATATGTGGAAAAAGGACAAGAAATGCAGACTTCAAATTCCATAGACCCTTTATTAATACAAATCTCATACCCAAACGACACCGTTTTTCAAAATTTTCATAATAAATGTTAGTTTTTGCATTTTTTTGATAATTTCTGTTATTTACAGCTAACATTAGCAAAGTGACTTCACAATATTGGCCTATACACTGAATAACCCAATTTCTGCAAAATCTGTATATCTCAAACAAAAATCTGTATGGTAGACAGTTTCCTCTCTCAGAAAAAAAAAAAGACTAAAAAGGCCACATTTAGACAGTATATATCCTCTAATTAACAAATCATACCAACGATAAACACAAAATTCAATTTGAATAGCTCAGTACCTTCTTGTCTATGCAACCAGATATTGGATATAATTTCATATATTTTTCTCGATTAACGCATCATCAATGTTAATTGATTTTGTTAAATGGAATGTTAAATAGCGTTAATTTCTTTTTACACTTAAATTAAATTGAAATAATTGGCATCACAGCCAGACAATTGATCTGTGGTTTGGTGTTTTATGTCATTTTATTAACCAATCAATAATGGAATTTTTTAAGGTCATTTGCAAAAACTGCAATTGTCATGATAAAATCTGGCCATCTGGCATGTTAAAAGTTACCATTTTGCAATTTTCTTAAAATTTACCCCATTTTGTTTTTGCAGTACTAGTTGCAAACGTTTTGGTGGAATTTATTATTGAAAAGAGAAGTCAAAAAATTGGGCTACAACAAAGTTGTAAGAGAACAATGGTTCAAACATTGTTTACCCTCTGTGTTTGAGGAGAGAGGTTGGACACAAACTAAAAAACTAAAAAGAATCAGGCTTATTGACCAACAGAAAAAGAAAGGTTTTTATACAATGGTTGAATATATGAAAACAATATTTTTTTAACTATTCATTTAGCACTCACATTTTTGGTCAAAATTTTCATGAGAGAACCTTGAAACCCTTCTCTGTCCTCAGCAGTTGGTATCTAAGATGTGTCTGCGGTCTGATTTCCTGCAAGAGACGTTGGTGACGTCAAACTTGATGGCAGCAAGAAATTCACACCACCCCTGTCTCTAAGAGTGGGGTTGAGTAACTTGAGTTATACAAACTACCCACTCTTAGTTACTTCCAAAGTGTATGATTTCCTGCTGTCAAAAATCAGAGGGCGTTTTAAGTACTTCCCATAATTCCATTCAAAATTTGAAATCAGTTGCCCAAAACAACCCACAGTTAGAACCATTTCCCATTGAACATACAGTAAAATGCATGTTTTAAATCTGGCACAGTACATTTATTATTAAAGCGACCAGATAAGTACAATTTTCTTGAGAAAGGTCACACTTTAAGCTCTTTGAATATGAAAACAATTTTTTTTGTTGCTTCAAATTTCCACACCAATAATACAGTTTGATTAATTATGACATTTAACATCTTTCCCATACAAATACACAGCAGTAGTAATTTGATCCTGCTGAACATTCCATTAGTTCATTCATGCTCACTGAGCTGTTACTATGTATTGTGGGAAGGTCTTACATCTTCTGGTCAAAAATCAAGTAGGATGCCACCAATGTCTGTTGCAGGTAATCACACATCAGATACAAATCACAGAAGATGGAGAAGGTTTGTCTGAAAATTTTGACCACACAATGTGAGTGATTATTGATAGTTTTTAAATTTTATTTTTCAGGAGTATTGACATTTGATTACTTTTTGACCACATGCAGACGAAAAGAGTTTATTTTGGTCTCTTGTTGACTTTTCTTGTTATTATAGACTGTATAGAAGTGGTATTTTTGGCTTTTGCTATGTAACTCTTAAACTGATTAAACTTAGGCCAGGGTCAGACGAACGACGATATTGCATTTATTACAATAAATTTATTGTCGTAATTAATTACGACATGCGGTCACACGTACTACAACCTCGCATTTACTACAATAAATACAATGTCGTAATTAATTACGAGATGGGATTAGCACATCATTTTCAGCATACAAGCTATAGTAATGCAATGTCGTAATTAATTACGAGGTGGGGTCACACAGGGTTTTTACCGCATTACTTTCAACTTTATTACAATAAATCTATCTCAACGACGGAAATTGTCGTCGTTCATTTTTTTTAATGCGACGACGACCCTATTGTAATAAATACGGGTCAGACGTATTATGAGAGCAAAATTTATTGTAGTAAATGCGACCTCGTCGTTCGTCTGACCCCGGCCTTATATACAAGTATATACATTAATGAAAAAGTGACACAATATTGTCAGCTTTTGACCAAACTGTGTGAAAAACTTGTGTGTTTTGCTGAAAATGCTTGAAAAAGCAAACCAAAGTTTGCTTTTAAAGTAAATTTTAAATTAATTTACAAATGTGTAAGATTGGTTTTCTCATACTTCTTATTATATCTTATATACCGTATACTAATTAAGTTAATAATTCAAACTGTTTCCAAAAATTCAAATTTTAACCTATTTTAACCTCTTTTCAATACTATATAGATAAAATAAAACAACTGTGCTAAATAAGTGAAAATTGTGTGCATATCAAAAACAATTGCTTTTAGAATCAATAAGTATCTCTACACTAAGATATATTCCGATATATATAACACAAGAAAGCTATATTTAATGGACAAAATATGCTCCAAGTATATTGAAAAATAGTTCCCATTTCCCCTGCTACAACTGTGCAAATAAGCGTGTCCTATTTACCCTAAAACAATAGCGGGGGTGAGGCCCACTGATGATGTGACAAAAATAACAAAAATCTAATCACAGTAGATTCCATAAATGCCAAGTTGATACACAAATACCCATCCTGTTGAAATGTTGATATGAGACATTTAAAGGTCTTACGTTTAGAACAAAAGAGGTATCATTTTTTTGGGAACAATTAGGTACCGTATTCTAAAACATGCTACAGAGTTATTCATCACAAACATGACAAATCAACAACGATGCATCCATGCTTATTTACATCGCGCGAGGGGAGCTTTACCCCCCCCCCCCCACTAACTACCCCAGCACAATTAAAATATGCTAATGCATCGGATGCAGAGTTGTTTATTTTTGATAAAAAACTTTGTAGTGTGTTTTAATACTTTTCAACAACAAAAATCTCAATGAAATCGTATTGAATGAAATAAATTTTAAATGTTTTCAGTTTTGATATATTTAGTAGAATATGAAACAAAATGTTACTTTTTGAATATTTTTTGCTTTGCAATTTTCGAATGTTCCCAAGAACCGGCCGGTTTGCACGCACTCAACTCCCGACGTGCAATAAACAGTGCTATGAATGCTATACAGTGCATAACGTGCTAATTGCTAAATGCTGAAAATCATCTGTAGCTTCTTCACAAATCAACAATTGTACATTCCTGTATAAAGAGACACAGTGAGTTGTTGAAATTATATATACAATAATTTCTGGCATTCCGAATCCAGAAATAAAACATTACCAAATCACCCTTTTTCTCTATTACATAATTATTTGTACTTGTGCTATGCTTCTTAAAACTAGATCTTGTTACAAATTTTCTATTAGAGAGCAGTTTTTCAATCTTTTTGTAGGAATATTTTCTTCTGAGTGTTGAAATCTGGCTTAGTGTGTGTTTTCCATTTCCTCCCATTTTAAAACACAATCAATTTTCAGTATTTCCCATTTTTCTCTAATGTGTTTCATTTTGACCAAATGTCACAAAAGTTTTGCCTACTTTTTTAACAAGTAAAATCTTGGAATCCAAAACACTGGCAAATGACTGGTGACTACTAGAATTTGGATGTGGAACTTTGATTAATTTGAAAGTATTTTAAACATTCTTTTTTTTTTTGCCAAAAGATCTGTATGTGATGTGTTCGACACTAAGGGCAAGTACAGACTTTTTGGCACACCGTATATTCAATGCACCAACTATACCGGTTTAAATTAGTTCCCTTAGACACTAATACACCTTGAGATTAGAACAAGGATTTGATTATATTTTTTTATTTGAAATTTCATCGAATATCCTATCATGTAATAGACTTCGTCAAAGACTCGATTTCTGTACATTATCACTAACAACGAGCACCGAAAGCGTGGGAGTCCGGAGTTTGCCAGAGGTCAGGATTTTGCGAGCACCGAAGGCGCGAGCAAAATTGAAATTCTTTACAGTATCCTGAGTAGGGACTGTGGGTGGTGTGAATTGCAAGTTAGTGACTAGGTTGTGTGTTTCCAAAAATAAACTGGTCTGTGGCACAGACTAATCATGAAATAGAAACGTCGTTAGTACATAGATATGTGTGAAATATTATTTTACTGAATAACGAATACAAATTGCAAAAAATTGACATAGAATATTCTATAGGAAGAAAAAGTCTAAAACATGCATGTCATTCACCCTGTTGTAACCATCTCAATTCAATATCCCGGTCACAATGATGGGAAAAGTGTAACGAGAATTCCCACTTGATTTCAGATGGTGTCAGCCAATTTTGATATAACTAGGTCGCATCAGGCTGACCTAATAATGGTGTCAGTATCTGTCTAATAGTCTACAATTTGGACAAAAATAAAGGGAAGAAGGCAAGCATCATTTTTTACTGAAAAATATATACTCCAATTTGCCTTCCACAAAAGAAAGGGCAGACGAACGGCAAGCTTTTATATAGCATGTGGATGTAGCCAGTGGCAGATTTAGAGGGGGGCGCGGCTGGTGCATGCCCCCTCTTATGTTGGTAGCTCGCCAAGAGCAGACGCTTTTTATTGATTTTATTCCTTGAATATTAGACTCACCAGGTATACACTGTATGCAGCGCCCCAAGAAGGAGCATTCGCACAGGGGACCAACGGCTTAACGTGACTATCCGAACCACGGAGCAATTAGAGTAAAGTTTCTTGCCCAAGGAAACAGGGAGACGTAAACCGCCTGGCCCGGGGCTCGAACCCGCAACCTCTGTATTACGAGACCCGTAAAAACTGTGTCAAGGATGGCAGCAAATGCATGATTTTTAGGTATTTTCGAACAGATCTGCGCCCTTCAACAGTCAGCACCTTATTTTTCAAACAAATACCCGACTTTGAGTGGGCGCCGAAACACTGCCAAAATTACTCTTTTGAAAATTCCTGGATCCATCCCTGGTAGCTCTTGGCCTTGAACAACGACCAACAATATGTTCTTTAAATGTCTGTTTTTTTCTGTCAAGTTAAAGAGGCTATTATCTTTAAAAACAAGCTTCCAACTTTTGATCTGATTTTGGTAGAAACTCTCGGGGTGGGGGGGGGGGAATGACATCATCAGATTTTGAAACTCCCATTCAAAAAACTTGAATTATAACTCAAGCTCAAAAATTTCATTTTATGCACTTACTTAGTGTATAAAAATATGCAGATTTCAAACCCGCTGGGGTTGGGACATCAAATCCAGAAAATTAAAAAGATATTCTGATTATTTAAAAAACAAACTACTTTTCTTTTCATTTAGCAATTAAAATAAATGGGCGATACTGTGGATAAATACCCCATAAAATCTAAGGCAAAAAGGCAATTTATTGCATGTCGTGCCTCGTCTGAACCAAATTATGGATTTTGCAACACACAAAAAAGGTTAAACTATTGAATAAACACATTGGCAAAGATTTCTGTTGCAACAGGCTTTCAAATGGGTTACCAAATTGGGTGGTGGCAATATCAAACATTTGACATGCAGAATAACCACAATGGAATTTAATTTAAATTTCAACTGGCTACTAAACTGTACGTTTGGCAATAACCAAAAAGGTTAGAATGAGCTGAAAGTCAAATTAGCAAAGATATTTGTTGAAAAGTGCTTTCTATTCAGCTACAAAACAATAACCAAAAAAAGGTTTCAAACACAATCACATTTGCAAAGATTTTGGTTGGTTGAAAAATTATTTGTAATTAGCCTATATGGATTAGCAAAGCCTCGCACAAAATGGTGTGACCAAAAAGCAAAAAAAAAAAAAGTCACATTGGCAATGATAGAGTGACACAGGTTGTAGTGACCTTTCAATTTAGAAAAAAAATTTATGTTGTCCTTTTTTTGACTGACTGTAAATCCTGCAAAAATCGAATCAGTGTTTTTTTTATATTTTTTTCTATAAACCACAGCATTATATTAGCATTGACCCGCAAATTACAAGTCGAGTTCATTTCAATTTGACATAAACATTGTAGCGTGTGAACGATCGTATAGTTACTCTCCGCTAATCCTGAAATTTAAAATGAACTCGATGTCGACTTTTAAAGACGACTTTCTGTGTGTCTGAAGGGAGTACTAGTCTCTTCAAGGTTGTATTTATACTCTCCAAACCTTAAGGTGTTATGGGAGGGATTGAGATTTTTTTCTTCATAATTGTCACAATAAATCCATATTTGGTATATGTAGCAAATATGTCTTAACTTAAATAAAGATGTAAAGAAAAAAAAATACGCATATTAATTAGCTAATTTGCATATTTAATTAGCGGCAATTGCTCAATTTTCAAAAAAACGTAGCTCGACAATTGAATATCGTATGAAGTTGGTTGAGGTGTCAAATTAAAGCTTTCCAAAAGATCTAGGGCTTGGTCTTGGTTTTTAAAACACTTCAGACTAAGGGGGGTTATACAACTCTGGACAAGCCAAAACTGATTTTTGAACCACATGGATCTTTGATTTTCTGACCTGCTGAAAAAAAGCAAAGACTTTGTGAATTTAAAACCAAGACCAATCCCTGGCTTATGGTTTAAAGAGTATTTCTGCCAATCTTTGTAGGGGGTATACTTATGGCTCTACATTTTTTTGAATGGCGGAATTTGTTGGAAATATTAAATAGCAGAGAAATGGATTTTTAACATTATTAATGATAATTTTGCTTGAACTTTTTGAACGAAGTTACAATTTCTGTTAATTTGACCTTAGTATAGCCTGTATGCAAAATTCCATTGCTCAAGTGGAAAAATAGCGGGCAGCAAACAATTCAGAGACATAAGAAACCCCTTATAAGCATGTTTTGGTACCAGTTGGGGCATTCAAATATTAATTTGTTGCTCTTGTTGCCATGGCAACAGGTTCATACACAAACTAAAAATTTTGAAAATTAGTATATAAAATTGCTTTTTTAAAAACATTTTTCATATTTTTGAAATTGTTAATTTAAACTACATTGTCCAACCTATTCAAAAATGCAAAAAACCTGATTTTTATGAAATACACATTTTCGGGGGTTCAAACCCTCCCATAACACCTGAAAATATCCAGTAAGCAACTGATCAATGCGCATAAACCAATATGACCATGACAGTGAAATAAATTAGTCCGTACTTTCCGAATCATGAAAACATACCCAATCTTTCTGAATATTTAAATGAACGTATGTTCAAGATTTGTCCATGTGGTAGCAACAAAATTAGTCAAAAGAAATACAAAAATCATGAAATTTCATACATAAAATATATTAATACGCAGGGATTTGGTCTTAATCAATTCTAATCAATTATTAGTAGTCTCTTACAAACACCAAAATCACCAGATCACATTATAGAATACAAGGGATATGCTAT
>JXSR01S045825.1:80745-105292 GCA_000969725.1 Ophiothrix spiculata
CTCTCTTTTTCATATATAATTTGGTCCTTATATAGTTCTTTAAAAAAAGTAATACAAAAATATGGTCACTGACTTACTTTTTGAGATATTAAGCAAAAAATTGACATTTTTTTAGCAATGACTAATAACTTCAGCACTGTGCGCTTTGGATTGTCTTATGCGTGAATTTAAAAATGACACACATTTAAGATCGCGTCAAGTTACATTAAAGCGCAAGATACAGTATGCCAGAAAGTACGCCAAAAGCCTGGGATACATACTTTGAAATTGTGTCCAACACTGCTGATATCAGCTCACTCGTGTCCGTCACCGTTGCTGTGCTAGGTCACCTTAAACACTGAACCCAGATAACTTAGAAATATTGGTCCAATATTTGTGTAATTTTCTAAAGAGAGATTTAGTGGGATTTTGTTCTTTAGGGGTTATCTGAGTACGTCTATATGCAGCAAGAACAGAAAACTAGTATATTGTCATCTTTCTCTCCTCAGTTTTTACTGCCAAATCCATTATCGCGACATCCAATTCATTTTGAAAATGGTGTCTCACATTGCCCTAAGAATTTTTTATTGAATATATTTCTTTTTAGTGCTCTTTCAAAAGGTGCACTTTCTATAGAAAATATGAGGACAAATATTTTCTGTCTCCCCTACTCTCAATGGAATTTTGGATGTACAAAGAAAGGATTCTTGGTGGTGTATTCATGATATTGTACGATATAACATTGACAGGATTTTTCATTTAAGTCTGTACAAATGTAAGAATGTATACTGTATAAGTTGTATTTTTCGCGCTACATTTATTTCACGCTTTTCGCGCAAAATGAAAAATGTACGAAAATAAATGCACCACGAAAAAATTAATGTGTATTTGTTGCAAAGGCAATTCCATACTAGCCCAATGTTCACGTGCACGAAAAAAAGATGAAAAAACTGAAAATCTCTCAAAAACCTGTAAAAAAAAAAAGAAATGCGCTAAATTTGGATTTTTAAAAGCTATGCGCGCGGGAAGCTGAGACAGACTATTTTTTTTCTTTGGCCTAATAAAAACAAATATATCTCTTTCTTTTCTGACATCGTATCGATCAATGTTTTTCTAATAAAAACAAATATATCTCTTTCTTTCCTTGGACTTGGGCAACATTTTTATGGCCAATATGGCATCGTATCGATCAATTTTTTTACTAATAAAAACAAATAACATCTTTCTTTTCTTAGACTTGGGCAACATTCTTATGGTCAAAATATGACATTGTATATATCAATAACAATCTTTTTTCATATAAAATACTCTTGTGTACCATAACTGAGATTCTCAAAAATAGCTCCATAAAAGTCATGTTTTTTCGTTGTTTTCTGATTGCATCAAGTTACTCAAGTTTATATTGCTGATCATCTACCCAAATCTCTGAAAAAATAAACAAAATATAAACATCTCAAGCAGAAACAAAGCTTTTGCCATAGCAGCATTCAATCCATGTACCAAATATTAAAACATAAACTGCATAAAACCAAAATTCATGCAGCGTAAGACATTTTCTTTAACATTTCATTTTTCCTATCGTCATATTTCACCAATCCCAAATTTTAATATTCCAAAGTGAACCAGAATTAAGTTTCATGGCTGAATCGCATGATTGAAAGAGACATTTGTCATCTTCAAGCATGTTTAAGAATACCAAGAGCAACGGCATTCTAATGAGTCCTATTTTCTGATAACTTAAGGGTTCACATGACTCCCTAGATGGTAAGGCTGGTATTGACAAGCCTTTTGTCGACAATGTCGTTGACAAAACCAATTTCACTCATTGATGAAATGATATAAAACAAAACAAAACAAAACAAAACAAAAGAAAATAAAATGAAACAAAACAAAAGAAAATATAAAAAAAAAAAGAAAAATAGAAAGCTGAACATTGTTATGAAATTTACCCTGATATTGTTTATCATAAGTTTTTTGATCACATTTTCATCAAATTACATTCTATCGCAGCATCGCCACATTGATTTAGAGTGTGACAAATACAACAGCCTGAGTGCCACAAGTTGTAATTTCAATCCTCTTGGCTGCATTGACAAAACTCACTGTCAACAATCGCTAGATTTCGGGGCTTTGTCGACAATGCAAATGCTTGCCAATACAAGCCCTGCTAGATGGTCCATACTCCAATAAAAGTTGTTTGAAAAGAAGAAAAAACACATGGATGGAGTGAATACGAGCTTCATGAATTTAATCACAGACTTTAGGTAAAAACTAGACAATTAGCAATTAGACCATGTCAAATCATAATTTAGTAGGCCCTTTAGAAACGGTTCCAACATTAGACATGTTGCTTTTTGATAACTTAAGGGTTCATATGACTCCCTAGCATTTCCCTAAGGAAATGTATTTTAATGTAAGTTGTTTTGAAAACCCTATAAAACAAATGAATATGAGCTTATCATTCATAAATTCATTAATATAAATTCCAGACAATGAGACAATGCAAAGTAATAAGTTGGTAAACACATTAAAGATTATTAGACACGATTTGTTTTTAACTTAAGGGTTCATAAAAAATTATGACTCCCTAGCGTATCCCCAGGGAATGTATTTCAATGTAAGTTATTTTGAAAACCCCACAGACATAATGAATATGTGCTGATTCATGAATTTAAATTCCTGACAATGAGACCTTGTCAAATAATAAAATGGTAAAAACTGGGTAGAAATTAGACATTCTAAACAATATCTCACTAATGAGCATTGCTCATACATCCCCTTGGGGCTTTGCTTTAAAACAATACTTCAGTAAAAACAAAATACTACATGGTTTATTCCATCAACATGCAAAACATGCCCACACGCTTTGAAAAAAGTCACTTGCATTTGTGACCGTCCATCCCAAACAAGCCGTAAATGCAGCCTCTGGTTATTTTCACTCTTATAAATATTAATATACTCTTTTAAATAATGAAAGTGATACCTCAGTGGACTTCACTTGATATCCGGAAGTTAAGTATAGTCCGTCAAAGGTTGGCATGGGGTAAAATCTATAACCGAGATAAAAGTGTTGAAAGATCGACAAGCCCTACATTTTCTGTTGATTGTCCTCAAAATATACATATATATTTCATATATTTGATTATTTTTCTTGAAATGAAACTTTGATGGTGTTTTAGAGTAAGCACAAGGATTGTGAATCTGTCAAGAAATCAATTTTGGGAAATTACAACCTTGACATGTATTTTCACCTGTAGCGCAAAATGAAGAGTGCTGCATTTACGGCTCGTTTAAGAAGAAATTCAAAATGGCAGTTGCTGACTGCAGGATCTCTTTTTAAAAAATCTATAATCCAGGCAACACCCAATAGTACAAAATAGAGATGGTATCAGCAACCAAATCGAGATGTTATATTAATCATTATAACATGGTCTCTTCAAATCTATAAAAAAAGCAACAATGTCAAGTGGCTGCATTTCAACTGGTTTGGGATGGATGGTCACAAATGGTTTGTGATGATGCTATACATTCTTTTAAATGTTACATTAACTTGCACTCATAAAATAAGAGAAAGTACAGATAGGAAACACAGGTCTATTTGCACCCTAAAAATTTGGCTAAGTTAGGGGATTGCGCCACATGGGCGCCATGCCTTGACCGACGCTGCGCGAGTGCGAAGTGACCTGCTCTCCATTCCATTACACACTGCTATTACTTGACTACAACGCATACGTATACATTACGCATCTTACATTTTTCCGCCAAATTGTGCCTTGGTAGCTGCATTCTCAGTCAAATTATCATTCTGTTGCCGTAGTACGTTTGCACTGTTCAATTGACTTGCTTGAAATATGAAAAATATCTGACAGCAAGAAATATATGAAAATATGACATCTTTGCAGTGTACAGAAACACATAAAATGGTTCCAGGTGACAATTATCATCTGCCAATCAGACTCCCTTTTAAAACTTAAATCTCACACCTAATTATTCCATTGAAATTACCGCTTTTCATAAATTAAAACATATGCAAATTGCTTTGCCCATTTCAAAATATTTGCTATTTGAAATTAGCCCCATTGAAAATTTTGCAGTAAATATGACCTTATTTTTAGAGGAAATATCACGATGCATGCCAAATGACTGCAAAAGCTTTAATGAAGCCTACATTAAGTTTAAAGCCCACTACACTTGTTCAATCTCCAGCTTGTACCTGTATGTATTTTCATAGTTTCGTGCCCCTTAGGAGAATCTAGTGAAGCTAGACCACATTGGCACATGAATCAATGTCGACACCACAGCTAGATAATGATACATGGCACTGAACTTTAAGTGGAAGCATTTTTCAGGAATTTTAAGAACCAATCTTGTTAATGATTTTCTTCAAAAAACTGACCCTTTAAATAGTGGCACATCCCTGTATTTATACCTGAATATCCTGAATCCTTAGGAACATCAACCCTACCATCTAAAAACAACACAATCAAACAAGAAACAAATAATACAAAAAGCCCTAGAAGGACCAGAAATGAAGTCACTTATTCAAATATACGAGTACATCTGACATGTGGCTGTAGTATATTCATTTCATTTCAATAATCAAATTATGCACCCAGAAGTAATTTGACTGAATTCTAAACAAACATCAGTTCAAATCAAAAGTGCATCAAAGATGACATTTTGATTTTTCTTGTTTTATGGAGATACTCACTGTTGAAGCAATTTATCATCCTTGTGTACTTAGACATTGCAATCACGGTTTCTAATTAAGCATCTGTATGATCAATCAACATGGTTTGTCTTAACTTCATGCATGAATTTTCAAGTGGCTTATTACAAGTTCATGGTTACAAATTATATAAATACAAAATATTTTAAAAATCAGATGTACAATTTCAAAATGGCTACCGAAAACCCATTTTTTATGTCGTATCAAAAATTTCCCAACAAAATTTCAAAAACCCTGTTCCCGAAGGAATTTTCGAATGAAATTGTGCACATTGCAAATACAATTACATGCTTAAATTTTTTTATTCTTTTTCGATTTTATGGGCAAAACAAATTTGACCAGTGGCCTCGATAAACTACTTCATGCTAATTAGCACTAAAACAACTGATTCGATTTGAATGTTTTTGTTTCTGGGGAACCCGCTGCGTTAAGTTCGACAATTAATAGAGCAGCGTTGTATTTTTTTGACATTTCCGAAAGGAACCTCTCCTTGGTCACTTCAATGTTAAGTTTATAAAAAGCAAATATTCATACTAGAATCCATTCAAAAGTTTGCACTACATTTGAAAGGTGAAATATGTTTTCAATTTACTCCGAATTTACATTAGACTGAAACTATCGTACCTGAAATTCCTGGATGAAAAAATAAGGATTTCAGACCTCTCTTTTGCATAGGATTTTAGCAAAAGACCGCTTATATACCAATCCAGTGTCCAGTAATATCAAGCCACCGGGCAGGGTTTAACCTCGTTTCCTCCGCTGCCAATTCTTCAGCTCTCGTTTTGTCCGCCGCCGATTTGTCAGCTTTCGTTTCGTCCACTACTCATTTTGTCATTCTTTGATAATGTCCAATTGCTATTTTGTCCGGTTATATATTGGGCCACGCATCGATTTGTCAGTTTTTCTTTTAGTCCACCTATCATTTTGTCCGCTTATCATTTTGTCATTTCATCTATTTGCCAGATTTTCAATTTGACCGATAATGCTGTTAAATGTGTCAAATTTAACATAAACACCATCTTTGGACACAAAAGTGAGTAAACTATGCATTTTTAGCACTACATTAATCAGGAAAGAACAGAAAACGGAAGGAAATTACAAACTTTTAGATAAAAAAATTGTTTTTTAAATGTGGCAGATGTTCAACCATGGTCAACCATGGTTAGCATAGCCTAACACTGTATTTTTTTTAGATATTGTTTTGGATATCGTGCGTAAATCTTACTCTAACCTTGAAATCTAAGCATTAAAACTAATTAATAACTTAACCCTCATTTTAAAGACTTACACTTACCCTGAACTTTAATTCTTATAAAGAATCAAATCTTAATGATTGTCTAAGCTGAAATCATAATTCATGATCGTACATCATAACAGTTTTGGTTTATTAATTGTCAATTCACCTAAAGACCAATTAAAGTTAAGCTTAATATAACTATACAATTAATGTCAAAAGCTATCTGCAGTAGATAGCACATTTTATAAGATGTTTATGAACTTGTTTGCTTTTAAAATTACCAATTATACAACTACTATCTTCAAAGGATGGGTTATTCCGTGTATTTTCTCTTACGTGTAACGTATTAATGAATGCGTGCGTGTTTCGTGTACACTCAAAACCAAAAGGTCAATGGCAGAACGTACAGCATTGCCAACAGTTGAAGCTTAACCCCGGGAGCTTACCAAGTTTGTGAGTTTACACGCCCAGTAATATCCCCTGGACATTAGATATGAAGTAATTGAGTAAAATATTCACAGATTTATGTTTTTAGTCCTTTGATGCCGTAGATTGACGCACATTTCGGCCGGTATCTACCCCTTAGCAGACAACTTTTTTCGTGCACATGTCGCCATATTGTTATTCCGATATTACCCACAATTCCCCGTATGTCACTGTACACGCACGTGATATCAATCAAATTCAGTGCTGGGCGGTATGCGTGAAATCCCGCCCATTTTCAGGTTCGCCGTGCGGGGAAACACTACATTATAATAACGATCTTTTCCATTTATCGGGGCAACGATTTTTAGTTACATCGCCCAACACTAAAGAAGCTGAGTCACTGAGAAGCTCTGAATATAAGATTTTAGCGATAATGTGACATCGTTAGTAATAATTGTGCGTGCCTTTGAAATGATTTTGTTTCATCCGTGTACACGTTTACCACTTATTTGTTACGTGTAACGGATCATGCGTGCGTGTAACGCATCATACGTGTAACTTGCCCAACCTTACTATCTTCAGTAGATAGCAGCAGCATTATTGATGTCTTTATCATTCATAATACCAATGTTATATTTTTCTGTTATCTTCAGTAGATAACATAATGAGTTAAAGCCATTATACCGTTTCATGTTAACGGTTTTATGTTCTGATAACCAAGTAGTATAATATGTTAGTGGACGAAACGAGGAACCACTAACGGGCAAAACACACAGCAGACAAAACGCAATGTGACATAACGACAAGCTGACAAATCAAGTAGCGGACAAAATGGGTAACGACAAAATGGCAAATGGACGAAGTAAAGAGTGGGCATAATGAGCATCGGACTAATAAATGATCAGGCAAAATGAAAAGCAAACGAAACGTGGAATGGACGATTCGATTATCTGACAAATATAAGCCGACGAATCAGCAACTGACGAATCGATAGCGGACGAAACGAGGTGTTACCCCGGGCAGCAGGCCAGGCAGACATTGCCTCGACAGTGATTTCATGCTGATTTATGAGGCATGTTTCCACAAATTCAGTGGAAAGTCTCAAATTTCAAAACTAATGAATGTACAATGTGACCTGCTCCCACGAAAGTTTCCATTTTTCCTTTTAGCGATCAAAATTCAAGACAATCAATAGAAAGAAAGCATTAATAATTAGCTTCATTTTGAGTTTTAAGTTGCTTGATGATAGATAATAATGGAGAATAATAGCAGAATACCAATTAATTAAATTAACTTGGATTACGGACAACATAAAATTCAGGACATTAATGTTGTAGTGTACAGTGTAGTTTGTAGGTATACAAGCATGTGTTCATGTTCTCACTTTAGAAACCGTGTATGATAAATCTTATTGTGAGAGGAGATGTTCCACTCATCTTGTGAGGGCAGATATAGGTTATCATGTTATTTTCTTGATTTGCTACAGGATTTTGCACAATTCAGATGAACAGATGAACGATTAGTAAATTAGCCTTTTTCCTGTTTTTATCTTATCTTTCTACTAATCAATACAACCAAAGATTCAATTCACAAAATGGTCAAATTAAATGGGATTACAAGAACACATTTTTTTCCTTTGAAAAGTATTATCATGTCCCTCAAGAATAGTTTTGTATTTCTTAAAAATAAACAACCTTGTTTTTCTTGTTACGATGCTTATAACCTGTTCTCTAAAATACTTCCTTCCCAGGACTATACCTTAACTTCAAAATTATGCATTTTCATCTGAGTGCTGTCTTTTATCAGCTTCAATCAGGATGGCTTTACAAACATATTGGGTTTTGCCCAACTGTATTCTCATTATATGAAAATCAAATTTAGCTCAAGACTTTTTGTCTGTGACTGATTTCATTATAGTTCATTCACTGATTTCATCACACAAATTATCAATAGAAATGCTTCGGTGATAGTCATATAACACAATTTTGATGTCTAGGAGAATATATGTAAAAAAAACACGGTTGATTAAAACAGGACCTTCAATGCAGATGGCACAGCCGGTACACTTCCATTGCTTACCAATAAGTTGTACTGAATGGTTCAACTCTTGGTCCTGGTACTGCATATGGGACCACCTTATCACAAACCTCAGCATTTTTTATGTTAAAGGGGCAATTCATGATCCACTTTTCACCCTCAAGGTCACCGCTATCAAAACTGAGTTTTTTAGCTTATGAGAATCCTCAACCGGTTATGTTACGATCACAAAACCATTCTTTCAAATGTGCTTGCATTTTTGAGAAAAGAGAGAAAATGTGTCATTTTCTATTTATTGTCGGGCCCGACAGTAATTACAACATAGTAACCTATGGGGATTTTCAAAATGCTGAAAAGCTTGTAACTTGGAAATGCACTGTCGGAATCAAGTGAAATTTTCAGTATATATTTATGTTATACTCTTCTTTTTATTTAGCTAGAAAAGAGGCAAGGTTATGTCACATCAAAATCATGAATTGCACCTTTAAGCTATAGTACAAATATGCATAAAGGTTGTACCCAGACAAAAATGTGATTTTTACAGATTTGAAATGTCCATACCAATTATTTTTAGGAAAAGAATTTTAAAAAAGACCATTATTTCTCAATAAACTTTGTTTTAAAAGTAAAACAAACAATAAACGGAGGTTATCGACTTACTTCACAATTAGCTTTCTATATATTGGTACAATACTTTATGATGTATGGCAAGCCATTTATAGCGTTCATTATGTGCAAAATAAATTTCCCATGGGAGCGTATGTCTGTGACTTGATTTTGTTTGCAAGTTCATTCACTTTCCATAAGACACAAAACAAATCATCTCTATCGTCTTATTTAAGGTTTAGTTATCCAGACAATAATAACTGCGCATCATTTGTAAGAGGTCATTGTTTTAAACAGTTTGTGACTGTTTAGGCCAAGGTACTTTTTTGACGGAGTGTTGGCATTTTTTAAAACCAAAATTTTCGAAACGAACATGTTCGGAGAGGGCAGAGATATAAAACATATATTTTTTATCTGCCTTAAATGTTGACTTCAAACAATCAAGTGTGTAAGAAGTTGACCCGGGGGGGGGGGGTACTTAGTACAAAAGTAATTACGGGGATGTGCCGCAAACTTGGGTAGCAAAATCAGGCTGTCTGGTATGCCAATGGGTCCTTTTTGTTTGCAAAATGTGGTATTTTGGTGGGTCTGTTTTTCAAAATTGCTATCTAAATTTCAAGCAATAATCAGGAAACTCGCGTCAAATTAGCGTAAATTTTCGGAGAAAATTTCAATTTTGGTATAAATTCGACTCAAAATTAGTGAATTTGGTATATGGATGGGTCCCTTTTTCTTGAAAATTGGTTTAAACATGGGTGGTACTTCCAATTTCCTAGCGGCACACCCCTACCAAAACCAAACTTGATTCCCCCCCCACCCCCCGGAGAAGTTGAGTATGTAGCGCATCTGAGATTGCAAGTACAAATGTTCCAATCTACAGCTTTTATAAGGAATATTATTTTGACATTCAAAACAGGGATAAAGCCTCAAAAGGTAAAAAATGCAACATTCTGAGAGTAATTATCAAACCATTTGAAAATTGATGCTGTCTGGAAGAAAATTGGAATTGAAAAATGGCCCATGTAGTCAATCTTGAAATGTCAGTACAAGTATTCATTCATCAATAACCTACCAGCCTTGCACATCATTTCACAATAAGAGAGGATTAGCGGGTAGGGGCACTAAGTCATCTAAAACAATGAATGAATAAGTAAACAAACAAACAAACAAACAAACAAGCAAGCAAACAAACAAACAAATAATTAACAAACAAGTTTGAAATGATAATTGTTCAAAAAGATATAAAATTTCTGGTCACTGGATCAGACTTTTTAAAAAAAGTGTCTCAATAATTATTGAGACAAGGCCAAGGTTATGCCATTCACACTAATATAATTGCTCATGTAAAGCATGTTTGGGATCAACAACCTATTTATGATGTGGTTTGCTGGAAGGGATGAGTTGGTATACAGTTCTATATATTATATATCTTTGAATGTATACACATATCTAGAAACTCAAAGAGAGCTGGCCTGGCAATGGGAGGTCTCCTAAATGGTCTCTTCTTAAATTATGAAATATTACCACATTTCCTCATGTGTCAGACATGAAAGACCCCTTCCCCGGTATTGACTCATCACTTTCCCTTACTGTTGTCAACAAATGAGATTTTCTAACTACATCATAAATAGGTTATTGATCCCAATCATGAACTTAAGTAATTATCATTTAGTGTGATTGCTCTGACCTTGGCCTTGTCATAATAATTATTAAAGCATTTTGAAATAATGTTAACCTAATGCAAAGGACATCATTATCCATCTGAACAACTGAAAAGTGTTTTTCCAAAACTACTATGGTCAAAAAGCTGCCATATGTTATATTTGCAGAGATCATTTACCTGTTACTGTTTTATAAATTTTATAAAAGCACTGCAATGCACACACAATAAGAAAAATTATTTCTTGGACTTATTAGTGAGTTTTGGAAAACTTGTCTTCAATTTGTATTGAATATTATAATCCCAGCAGGGTAGCGAACTATTGCCACCTGATCGTAAGTATGATAAGTAGCTCAACGCAATATGATGTAAAAATTTGTGTCAGAAGTGTTAAAGGGGCATTGGACAATTTCAGCAGCATCCCAAAACTTTTTTCCAACTTTTCCAGACATGTTGAGATTTTGACATCATTTAAGGTGAAACGATAGCAGTAATATTGGAAGCATGCAAAGTTTGATTGTCAAATTCAACCCCTATTATCAAAATATTTAGATTTCCTTAAGTTCCCTTAATTATTAATTAAAATGAAATCTTAAATTGCCCATCAATAATAGCAAATTCAATTAAAAATTGAGATTTCTTTTGATTTATATGCAATGTTTTACAAATGAAACTTTCATGACGTATTGCTTCATTACACACTGCCAATTTGGCGCTTTGACAAAGTACTGATTGGCGATTTGACACTCTAAAAACAAAGAGGCACACAAATTCAAAAGTGACAGGCATGTCCGGACCTCAGAGGCAAAGGGGCATTTAGTGTAAGATTTTGGTCAAAATAGGGGGTCATTAATTGTGAAAATCAAAAAAAAAAGGACAGGCCTTTGAGTGTGAAAATGGATGATTGGCTACACTCTTAGAAGGCCGGGATCAAATATACGAGTAGTTTTCGGGATCATTTTATTTTGATCCTTTAAGGATCACTTTTGATCCTTTTGCGGATCACTTTTGATCCTTTTGCGGATCAATATATACAAATGGATCAAATTCACAAGGATAATTTTTGATCCTTTTTTAGGATCATTTTATTTTTATCCTTTTTGATTACAATATCAAAGTTTTGATCCGTATTTCTGGTTTACTTTGATACGGAAAGGATGAGCTCATATTTGATACCGCGTTTGGATCCAACGTATCTTTTGTTTCATATTTGAGTACAACCCAATATCCACTACACAGCGGGGAATGTATACAATGGTGTAACATATATAAATACGTTGATATCATCACACAGTCCGGCGTGGTCGAGTGGTTAGAGCGTTTGACTTGTAATTACCAGCAGGTATGAGTGCGGCGTGAGTTCAAACCCTGCTAGCGTCACTTCAGTGTGATGGTTTTTGCAGGTCTTTTTTATAAGAAATATTTGATCCTTTTTCGGATCAAAAATTTGGATCCTTTTTTTGGGATCACTTTGATCCTTAAAGGATAAGCTCATATTTGATACCTAAAAAGGATCAAAATTGATCCTTTTTGTCTCATATTTGATACTTTCTTTCTAAGAGTGTACAGTCAGCACTGAAATCCACGGTTCAAAGCAGAAATACAGGCATCAAAATAGGGATATTTTTTTCCCCATTAGTGTTCAGGCCTCTTCGGATTGTGAAGAAGACAAGAATTAGGACAATGACAGAAAATAGGGGTTATTAAGTGTAAGACTTGGAAAACAATAGGGCATTGAGTGTGTAGAAGGTGTGAAAAAACAGGGTCATTGGGTTTCAGCTTGACGATAAAAAAGGGGGTCTATTGGTTTGCAGTCGCTATCCACCGACATGTGGGAGTGCCCCCCTAAAAATGTTCAAACACTACCTGGATATTGCATACAACCACTGCTCCCTCTTTACAGGCTTAAAAACGGCATGTATCGTTTTAAACTACAAATATTTCTACAACAAACATCTACATCTAAACAAATACTCAATAAAAGTTGCCGAACAGTCAATATCTGAGAATATAATACAACCTTGACGCTTTTGAGAAAATGACCTTGAAAAACACAATACAATCCTGGCAACTAAAATAGAACGCAACGTTTAAGATTTGAGTTGTGTATCCAGTGCAAGTTTGTTCATCTTAATCTTAATTAATAAGTTAGTGCTGAAGCCAATATTTTTAATAAAGATATTCAAATTTCCTAATTAGCAAACGTTTAAAGAAGCAAATGATTTCTGATGGATAAGATTCAATATTTACACCAGAAAGAGTGCAATGGGGTACTGTTGATGGTATGTTCCTCAAACCACAAAACAAGAGCTCAGAGAAATATAAAAATGCACAAAAGAAAAATAAACAAATAAACAAAAAATATCGATCTTACCTTGGGAAGCACCGTTTTGGTCAAAGCCGGGTCCAAAGCCTGCAAATAGATAATAACATCCATGGTTACAAGAAATATTCACTAAAATAGCTGCTATCTTCCACTGATCCTAGTTATGGAGGAAACACTTGTGAGCGAGTTGGATTTATGTGTGCCACTATGTCAAGCCTAGTTCTCCTATAGTATTAGTAATGTTAGATTCCAGCGCTCACTCGCTGTGCTATCTTTACATAGCCTTGGCTTGTATGTATGTCTATTATGAGGGGCATTCAAAAAGTTAATGGCTTGAGGTAGAAGTAGCTAAGCTATGCTGTTGTGATTGATGTTATGTAGTTCAACACAATTGATGAATATATGGAAAGTTACAACTCAATTGATGAATATATGGAAGTTTCAAGTATATATATGCTTTATTTTTTTTTATGGCAACTTGAAACATATATACCAGTTAGGGGCTTCTGAAAGTTGATTTTTATCTTGAAATTTGAAGAAACAACAAACAGGCCGTGCATTAACCTTAAAATCTCTCTCCCAGGTGCTACACCAAATGAATTCAACAACAACAAGGTGTCAACACTTAAGAAAGATTACTCCTTCGAATAGCATGAAAAGAATGGGCAACCTATTTCAAAAATGTCGGGGAGGAAATGGATGTGAGTGTTTGTTTCTGGTCACCCTCGCGTGTTTCTGTTAAGTTACATTTTTCCCGCATTATTTTTTTTTTTGTATTTCGTATCAAAAAATCTTTATTTTTGATAAATAAAACAATTCTGTAAAAAAACTTACTGGAGACTTGCGTAAAAAACTCAATTACAATAAATCGTTCATATGGGAGAGCCAGCAAAATATTCAGCGCTTCTAAGATACTGGCTTGAAACTATGGTCCACAACAATATTACCCTACACAGAATTTACAGTCATACAGCGGTCGAACAACATAAAGCTGAATTCATACTCGAAACGCAATGCGTTGCGTTTCCGATAATTTTCACCGCAAACGGCACCGCAAATGAATTCACAGTCAAAACGCAAACGGACTGCGGCAGCCGATCACATGAAAACGCAATGGAAAGTTGAGCTTTGCTCAACTCGGTTTGCGGTGACGCAAGTGGTGTTGCGTTTTGGTATCGATTGATCGGAACTCCTCAAATCTGTTACTGCACATGCTCGGTGCGTCGTGCGTTTGCGTTTGCGTCGAGTCTGAATTCAGCTTTACATGAATGTTGCAGCTCATCTCTTTCTATCTTATGTCACAAACTTTATTGAACACCCCTCGTACCTATAGTGCATTGTGTACTAGTACGCAGGTGGACTTCAATGTAAGTTTTATTTTTCGGTTTGCCATGGTCGGTGTACACAGCTGTAGATTTTATCACTAGTTTCAATTTTCTGATGAGACGATTTTAAAAGAAATGAATATGTAATTAAGCAATATTTGTAAAACAATACAGGGAGAAACTTGAACAAAAATTATACTGGTTCTCTGAATCTAAAAAATCCCAACAATTTTCTGCATATCTTATGACTTGGTTTTATTGACCTATGGCCCAAGTTTGGTATCCATCAAAGTATTTAGTACAAAAGGCAAATTTTAACTCTTTTTAAAACAACAGACAACAATGGACACCACATCTCGTCCATCTCGGTAAATTCCATTTGGCAGCTGAATGCCAGGGCTGAATGACACTGCATCTTGCTTTGATTCACCTTTATACTTATATAGTCAAATTCAATCCAATATTAGCTCTATTTGAGGTGAAAAACTCAAAACAAAGAGAAACATGTCTTATAATTGTCCAAGAGTGATATTTCAGAGGAACTACTAGTATAGCCAAGATGTATAAAAGTTGGGAAGTTACACAAATGCAATACTGTGAAATAGAGTTAGTTTTTAAAACATGTTGACTTCCGAGTTAAAAGTCAATGATTCTGTAGACTTGTTCAAATTATGAAAAATCATGGGCAATCCTTTCAAGTCTAGCCTTTAAAACGTTCACTGGTAATATGTTACCATATAGCTTTGAAATAAGTCCATCATGTAATGAAATTTACCATTGCCAAATTGAATGTGCTGAAATTTGAAACCTATGGCATGGGGAAATGCAATTTGAGATAGCAACCAAAATCCCAAATAGCCTAGACTCTATATTGGTGCATGGACAGAGATTGATTACTATGATTAGCTTTGTTTGTGAGGGAGGCCTCAGGAAAATACATGCTGTTGCTAACAGCAGTATCTTGTAAAAATATTGGTCATTGGTATTTTGTGTATAGTCACCATCAGCAACTGGTAGGTTGAGAATAAGTTCCTGATGTGAAATATGAAACCTGTGGCATGAGTGGAAATGCAATTTGAGATAGCAACCAACATCCCAAATAGACTAGAACCTATATTGGTGCATGGACAGAGATTAAAGCAATACTATAAAGTGTTAAAATGAAGCACCCTCTGTCACCCATGACTTTTGATTTTTTTAGCTTATTTGATTTGTTTATGGTAGATATGAATACCCTCCAAACGATTTGGCTTTAATATGCTTACTTTTTCTGTTATGGCCATTTGTTGCATTAAATTCGGGATCCCAAATTTAATTGCCCATGTATTAGTATAGGAAAGCAAGCATGCGCTTTTTATCCATTTTTCGGTGGCAAGGCAAGTTTTTGACAAAATACATTTGAAAACGCTTTTACATAGTCACATTCCCTCATTTCATACTGTTTTTACTCAAAACCATTTCTGATCAAAATCCTATAGTATTGCTATAATGACTATGATTAGCTTTGTAAGGGAGGCTTCAGGAAAATACATGCAGTTGCTTACAGCAGTATCTTGTAAAAATATCGGTCATTGGTATTTTGTGTATAGTCACCATCAGCAACTGGTCAGTGACACCCTACCGAGTGGCATCCACTCGTCCAATTCAACTACTGATTTTACGAATGTTCATCGCAATTACCGTTTTTTCTTTTTACTAGCTTGCCAAATATGGTCAGAAATATTTTGGCAATGTTTTAATTACATAGTATGATGATTTGAAAATATGAAGAATGGAGATATACATTAATTTAAAGGATTCGTCAGTCTGCAAGTAGTTGAATTGGACGAGTGGATACGGTACCTTAGATGATTTTAAAGGTGTAGGTTCTGATCACATTCTCATCCCCAGGGCTCAACCGGAAGTACATTTTTTGATGCCAAATGAAAGCCCATATTTTTCTGTTTATGAATCAAAAATTTCACCTCCAAATTCTTTTTAGTTTTGGAGATATAGCACAAAATGTAAAATTAATTGGTATATCTATTTTACATTTCTTTTAATTGGTATATCTATTTTACATTTCTTTCAGAGGAGGGTGGTCGTGGCAACTATTGCATGGTTGCCGTTCTTATCGTATACGGTCCCCGGCTGCGTCGATGTGACTCATGTCCTATACCGCCTCTATAAGAAACATCGTGGGAAAATACAACTTACGGGATCGTGTGGGATTGCCGCTAAAATTATATTGCTAATCGGTAAAAAATATGATAACATATGTAAAAAGTGGGGTTCACGCGTGAACCCCAGCGGATTTAGGATAACATAATTATGCTAATTACGATAAGAACACTTTTGTAGTTTTTTGAGGAGAGGTAAAAATATGATCTTTGTAATTATTTTCTTCAATACGTGAGTCACGTGACCCAATAGAAATACACGTAGATCGTTCCCTAAATTTGCGTTTTGAAAATCCCTCAACCCTAAATCTAGGATCTTCTGTAAATCGTGTCCGCCGCCGCCTGATTTCTTTTGTATTTACATAACAGCCTCATCCCCAGGGTTGCATACTTTCTTTTGCCTCTCAAGAGAAAACAAGTCACAAGCTAAGGTTGAAACCTTGCACAATGCATTTCAGAGGTCAAAGTCAATCAGTTAAAAGTATATTTTACAAATCCTAAAAAAGGAACCTACACCTTTAAGGGGAAAAAATCCAACATGTAGATACCATTGCACGTGACATATGAAACCTGTGGCATGAGTGGTAATGCAATTTGGGAAAACCACATCCCAAATAGACTAGAATCTATTATATTGGTGCTGTGTGGCAAAGATTGATGACTACAATTAACTTTGTGCAGGCGGCATAGGACACGATTTACTGAAGCGAGTAGATTTAGGGACGAGGGATTTTTAAAACGTAAATTTAGGATACATTTTACATGTATTTCTATTGGGTCACGTATTGAAGAAAATATACAAAAATCCTATTTTTACAAAAGTGTTCTTATAGTAATAAACATAATTATGTTATTCCAAATCCGCTGGGGTCCACTCATGAACCCGACTGTTTGTAGATTTTATCATATTTTTTACCGATTAGGAATATAATTTTAGTGACCACGCCGGCACATCCTGGAAGTTGTATTTTTCCACGAGTTTTCCAATGGCTTACGCCAGAGGCGGTGTAGGATGTCACGCAGCCTGGGATCGACTATGATAACGTATGGCAACCAGTAACAGTTGCCACGGCCACCCTCCTCTGGCTTTGTGAGAGTACCTCTTGTTCAGAGCCAAGTTAGGGTCAGTTTATACTTCTATTTGAGTTACCAAATATTTTGTGTAAGTCTTTGTTATTACATTAATTCCAATGCATCTTCTAATCAATAAGGGATGCTTGGTGTTGTAAACCACCAAACATTTGACATCAAATAAAGTACAAGTGTGGAATATTTTTCATCTTCAAGTTGCCATTATTATTAAAAAAAACCATTGGAATTATATGTCAGATTACAAGATAACAAGGACTTGTCGCACCATTATAAACTGACTCTTACTTCATAGCACCAAACAAGTCAGAACAAGTCAGCACCAAACCAGTCTGAACAAATCAGCACCAAAACAATCAGAGCAATTCACAGTCACAGCCTCTTAAAAAGTTTTAAAGGGACTGGCCTAGATTCTTCAACTAATTTTTTACCTGCATATTTTTTTACTTGAATCGATAGAACATGATTATAGTAATATAACCTACAAGTAGATTCCCATGATTTTGAGTAATATTGGAGAAAATTGCAATTCTAATTCTTTACCTACTTTAATTTTTTTCGCCGGCAAAATAAAGTGGTGTGAAAACAGTGTTTCTAGTTTGAAAACTGAAAAAAATCTTGTTTCTACACTTGTGATGGCCAAAAAAATTATTTTTGATGAAATTGTTTCTCTTTTAATATGATTTAAATTATCTCCAGGAGCTTTGTTTGATCTTTTATCTGGTAAATCCATATGGGGTACAAAAGTTAGGATTTAGGGAACATAGGATAGCCACACCACCGTCAAAGAATGATATATTGCATATTAATTCTCTCTCAATTTGAGCCATGTGTGTGTAAATTTTTGCACTTTTTTGGATTTTACTATACTTTTAAGCTTTGTTTAGAGCATTTCCATAAATATTTAATTCTAGGTGGAATCTAGGCTAGTCCCTTTAAAGATCACCAAGAAGAAATACAGCCAGGAACATTAATTTCATTATTGTGACCCTTAACCTTAACCCTGAATTGTGAGATGATCTGTTTTCTAGTCAAAGTTCAACTACGTCAGAGGAGGAAAAAATCATATTTTCACAAGGATTCGAACCCATGACCTCTGGCTTCCCAAGCGAGGCACACCATTAGCAGGCCACCATGGGTCTGCTGCCCGGGCACCGATTTGGTCCACATATGCAACCTTTACCTATGACGTATTCGGACTTAAGCGCATTTTTGTGATTTTTGACAGTGAGCTTTAGGTGACTTCCAGTTCAATTAGGTTTAGTGCACATCCCGTAAGCATTATTAACATTAACCCTGAATTGAGAGATGATCCGTTTTCTAGCCCAAGTCCAAGTGCGTCAGAGGAGAAAGAAGCATGTTTTCATAGGGATTAGAACCCATAACCTCGGGCTTCCAAAGCGAGGCACACTATTAGCAGGCCACCATGGGTCTGCTGCTCGGGCACCGATTTGGTCCACATATGCAACCTGTACCTATGACGTATTAGGACTATAAAGCGAATTTTGGAGATATTTTTAACATATTTGGTTAGGGTTAGGTCAACTTTGCATAGCCATTGTGCAAAGTAACATGTAACAGAAAATGGGAAAGTGTGCACAGTACGTGGATTTTAAGATGGCCTAGCATAGATAGAATTTCTCTATTTATTTTTCTAGTTTGTTGATATATGCTGTTTTCATATGTGCTGATCACATTTTTGAAATAAAAAATGGGGGTCACCAACTTAGTTTTTTGAGAAAAATCCACTTCAAAAACACTATGTTTTACCACTTTCTACCATTGACCTCTATGGTAAAATCAAAATAAATCAGACAAAAACACTTATAATAATTAAAAAACAGCTCTATTTTTTTTCTCTCTTTTTCACATATGTTTTGGTCCATACTGTAAAAAATATGGTCACCGACTTACTCTTTGAGATATTAAGCAAAATTAAGCAAAACATTTTTTAGCAATGACTAATACCTTAAGCACTTGCAAAATTAAGCAAAAAATTGACATTTTCTTATGCGTGAATATAAAAATGACGCACGTGTAAGATCACGTTATATTAAAGCGCAAGATATAGTACGTTAGAAATTAAGCCGAAAGCCTAGCATAAATACTTCGAAGTTGTGTCCAACACCGCTGATATCAGCTCACTCGTGTCCGACACTGTTTCTGTGCTAGGCCACCTCAAATCGACATATCCTTTTGATGTAAATGGGTATACAGAAGCATAGACATTTGAATTTCTGAATGATCTGGTTTCTTAAATGTCTCCAGCTAAATAAAACAGGCTCCCTATATGTGCCCCATTGATTATATTTCAATAGATGGTTAAACCAGATTTGCTTGTGGTGAGAGAGTGAGGTTAGGATGAAAAGTACAGCTTGCTAACTGATGGATAAGAACTGATGATAATAAGACAATGGTTTGGTAATGGGTTCATCTTAAAGGAGCTTGGTCCAATTGCTTAAACTTTTTTAAAACTTTTTGATATTTTGATATGAATGTGTGAAAATGGGTCTAATAATGGTAACCATAATTAATTTTTATACAGTAAGGCCCAAACCATAGTCGGCCTCCAAACAAAATTTTCCTACCAAACATTTGGTCGTGACGTCAAAATGACGAGTGACTCCAAACAAAATAACTTCAACACCGAGTTGAGACCAAATAAAATTTCTCGCTAGATTGCACAAGTTATTGAATTGCCATATATACATTGGACCAAATGTTTGTTACCAGTTCATAGTTTAAATTCGATGGCAAATATTTGGTGACGTCACTGCGACCAAATGTTAGGAAACATTTTGTTTGGAGGCCGACTATGGTTCGGCCTTAATGTAAAATAGGCTCTGAAATACAAAATTGCCCATAAATCAAAACGGTTTGACCGATTCAGTTGAAATTTAAACCTCCGAACTTGTGGTCATCTTTCATTTGACACTGGAAACTGAATTTTGAAAAATGGGACAATGCTCATTTTTAAAAGAGGCATTGGACGAAATTGCAGATTTATTCAAATCTCAGAACTCACATTTTCAGATTTACACTTGGTATGTTGTTTCATTAAAAGCTACCAAAATTAAACCTAGAACTTTGTTTTAAATGTTTCCCATCATATTGATTCCTAAATTCACTTTTATCACATATTACCATTTTTGGGTGTTATAGGAACAGCAAAACCATGCAAATTTACCATTGTGATTGTCTCCTCAAAAACAACGAAATTTTAAATGCCAAAAGCAACTTTTTGGGCAAAATGGTACATTTGCCAAAATTAAACATTTCGGTCAAAAGCTCTTATTAATTATAGATCATGCTCAATATACAAATCTCTTTTTAGAATGTATACTTTTATGATTTTTAAAGAAGGTGGTTTACAGTAAGGCTGCGATTACATAGGAGTATACGCATATTGGTATACGGTATACGTTATTCCCTATACGCTCCTGGGAGGCACTCATGTGTTTAGCTATGAGGATAATCCCTATCGATTTCAAATATGAGTGCCTCTCCCGGAAGCATATAGTGAATACCGTATACTTCTATGTGATCGCAACCTTAGAGTAGAAACATGTTGATGAAAAGTTCTGGATGTACCTTATCCTCAAATTCATAAACTCAAACAAAATGAAATTTAAATCCTTTAAATGTCCACATGATCCACACACCTTTATTTGACCCTAGATTTTGATATCCCCTCCTACAATTGAGGACCCTAGAACTAAAAGGGGGTTAAGTCACAAAATCTTGAAAATTGAGTTGTGTCAATTTCCTGCTACAGAATTCTCATTTTTACATTCTGTTCAAGTTTTGTAGTAATTTGATGATCAGAGCATGTGTAAGAGTCACTGCGAGATACCATTCAAGACAACACAAATGATATGTTTGTGCCATTTTCTCAGTTTGTACTCAAAGTGACTTAACCCCCTCCTGGTTCTAGGGTCCTCAATTCCAAATAAAACCCTTCAAACCCTTTCGTACTATAACCCCATTTCACCATCATTTGATACCACGCACCACAAATTTGAAAACCTGTGGCATGTGTTATTCAATAATACCTCATCCCTCAGATAGTCAGAATTTCTCCTGGTAAGGCCAAGTAAAATAATATTTTTGTTTCCAGTAACCCTTCCTTCCCCTAAAATGTCACCACCAAAAATTTTTCTTACTAAGAATTGTCCGCAGTTTTGACCTAAAATATCCTCAAAAATCTGTTTTTCAATGGCAAAATGGTCATTTTCAGACATGATCCAAACAACCCTATTTGACCCTAGATAGGGACATTCATAAAATTTTCAACTTTATTTGTTTTGGGAAATTTTAATTTGTCTTGAAAGGTATTAAAATTACCTTTAAAATGAGGGGTCAACCACTTCATATGAATAACAAATGGCAAAGTTATGGATGAAAAACATACATCGAAATTCAACCAAATAATGCCAAAAATTGGGATCCCCTATGGGAAATTACTACACAGTTTTCTATGTTTTGACCCTTTTTCAAATCTGGCGGGCCTCCTAATAAAAATGCGCTTTTGTTTCATAGCATGTGTTTGGTATCATTTGAAAGGTATTGTTTCAAAGAAAATGCATATTTTTTTATATCCTTCGAACTTGAACAGAATTAAAGTTAGAGCTTAAAAACTAAACTGGCACACATTTTGAAAATGTTACAGCGCCCTCAACGTGATCATATATGAAATACCCTACCCTAGATTTTGATATCCCCTCCTACAATTTCAAATAAAACCCTTCACCCTATCAGTTGATACCACACACAACAAATTTGAAAACCTGTGGCATGTGTTATTCAATAATACCTCATCCCTCAGATAGTCAGAATTTCTCCTGGTAGGGCCAAGTAAAATAATATTTTAGTTTCCAGTAACCCTTCCTCCTCCAAAAATGTCACTACCAAAAATAAAATTTTTATCACTTTTCTAAAAAAGTTCAATATTTCTTCACTGCCCCTATTTAACCTGGCAGATACTTGCAAGAGATGGCCAATAAGTTTGAGAACTGATCAGGTCCCAGGGATCAGGTATCCTGAAAATGTATGCAATGAGTTCAGCCCGGAGTTCAGAGTATTAAAAAAATCATTTTTATATTTTCACATGAGGTAGTCAGGTTTTTTCCCAAAAATTACGTTGACAATTCGTATTAAAGGAGCATGGTCCGATTGCTTCAATCTTTTTCAAACCTTTAGAGATTTTGTTACCAATATATTGCTCATGTTTTTCTCATAACCCATGTGAAATTTCACTGCTGAGTTATGTTCCGTATTGGAGTTACAAATGAAAACGTGTCTTATTATGGTAACCATAACTAATTTTTCACAGTAACGTATAGGCGGCTCTAAAATACAAAATTACCCACACAATCAAAATGGTTTCACCGATTCAGCTGAAATTTGAAACTTAAACTTCTCTAGTGATCATCTTTCATATGTCATTGAAAACTCAATTTTGCAAAATCGGACCAAGCTCCTTTAATGTGGTTTGTAAGTGATATTTTTGTGTGTGTAAAATAATACATGTTCCCTTCTTTCCATTAACAATTTTAAAGGCATAATTTGTTTGTTAACATCGGTGCTTCCACTCTCTCCAAAAAATTTCAAAATTTGTCACTAGAAACAAATAATTTATTTTACATGGCCTGGGAGAAATTGATAAGAATTGGTAGCCACCTGATACAGCTAAGAAAAATACACACTGTTTGCCTTTCCTCAGAATGCTCTTAAGCACAAGATGAGCAGATACTACTTAAAGGTACTATAGTGGGTTTTTTAAATTTCTGTCACTAAGCGCATAAGGTTGGTCAAAGGTACAATTTTATTTGGAGGAGATACGAACGTTCGGATCATACATATAGAATGGAGATGCCGGAACTTATGGTATACCGGACCGAGTAATGGCATCGCCAGCCATGGAGCTCAAATTGGAGCTATTAGGGTACATTTGGTTCCTGCCAAAATCAATACCTGGTGCCAAGATTTGGTTGTGCATAGAAAACCACACAAATAATAATTTACGTTAATGATAGGCAAACTTGCATGCAAAGGATGCGTGCGTTTTTGTGTGCTAATATGCACACATGACAAGATGCAATGCCTCAACAGCAAAAACCAGGATACCCCCAATTTGATCTCCATACCAGAATAAAACATGATGGAGAGTCTCTGATTTCCGCATTAAATTTATGGTTACAATCAAAAAAAAAAGCTGTATCATGGTCAATTTTTGTTAAACATAATAAGATGATTTAGCCCCCTTTCTACAAGACATTTTTATAGAAGCTTATAGAATTATAACAGGTTCAAGAATATAAGAATAATGTCAAGAATGTCAAGAGTATATATTGTCAAATAGTCTGATACAAGTAATTGAATAGGTAAGATTTCCATAAATCCATATCCATTCTTTTGTTTGGTTACAGGGTTGCCGAAATTTCAAGAAAACAAAGTTCCCTGACTTTTCCCTGGTTTTCCCTGATGAAATCTCCAAATTCCATGATAATTTTTTATGGAAATATGTGAAAACAGGTTACTTTTCAAATCCCACGACAACACATGTGAACGTAGAAGAACAGAGACCTGACATACTGACGATATTGAGTCTGACTGACTACTTTTGATGCTTGGGTCTATCAAAATTCCCAGACTTTTCCCTGATTTGAGACATTTTTTCATCAAATTCCCTGATTTTCCCAGACTGGAAAAAGGAAAATAGTCATCCCTGATTTCCCTGATGGGCCGGCCCGGGAACCCTGGGTTAATTTCTTTGCCCAGATGTTTCTAGGCCACATAAATATTTTTATAACTTCCTATTCATCATCCGTGATAAATAACACATATCTTACAGCTATTTGCTATTATATTTAGCATAAAGTCTACAGCTATCTACTATAGACAGCAAAAGTTCTAATTATCAAGGGTAAAGATTAAACAGAGTACATAAATTGGCGTAGCCAGACTTTTTAGTC
>JXSR01S045827.1:501-19253 GCA_000969725.1 Ophiothrix spiculata
TATATGGTCATTTAGATAAAAGTATTGTATTTGATTACCAAAGGTTTAGATTTTTTCGAGATAGATAAAATAACATTGAAGATGATGATGAATGAATTTACTAACGTACTTCAATAATCATCATTTAGGGAATAAATCACACAACGTAAGATTGCCAAATTATTATTAACAGTTGAAAAAATATCCTGCACCTGCTAGTTGTAAATTTGCTTGCATGTAGTTCCAGTATGGCGTGAAATTACTTCCGAGTTTGCTAATTTTGAGTTGTAAACTTGTCCAAAATATCTACATCTCATCTGAAGAGCTTTTATATATCGATGGTGCAGGTGGTGTCAGATTTAGTAATAATTATTTCTGTATTAAGTAAAAAGCATGTTTTAAAAAACCCAAATATAAATTTTTGTTTGATCTTTGTATTTTAGGATTAAATAGGACCATATTCTGGTTTGCAAAAGGCCGGTCACAAATATATTCAGCTATTCTAGCCTCTGTTTAACATATGAACCCGCTGTGACTGCAAATGTGGTATTATAATAGCCCATTAATAATTTTAAAAGTTCAGTTTTAATTTTTAAACTCGAGTGAAATATGTTTATCGAGGGTTGAGCGCTTAATGATTCTATCTACTCAACAAGACTCACTTACACATGTAAAATAAGAAAGTCTATTGTTGAAAATTGGCTCGTTTCTTTTGTCTTTTTCTTATTAATTTTCTTCTTCTTTTCTCTTCTTTTTCATTATTTCGTTTTTTAATAGAAAAACATCAATTCAATCCAAAATATTATAACCAAGTACATCTACAGTGTTATAAACGTGACATGAAGCTTATCATGCTATCCTAAAACTAGTTTCACAATTTGCTCTCAAATTCAGGATTACAGATCAGGTTGACGTTTCACTTAAGATTCTTACTGAATCCAAACCGTGTCAGGATATTTGCATTTAAATAAGGTAATAGCACGAATGTCACGTAATTATATGCGTAATTTAAAATAAGGGTCTAGTTTGTTTGTATCACTTCTACTTACCCTGAGCTAACCCCCTAAGGTATTTTGTACTACGTCGTCACCTACGGGGGTTGGTGGTTAATTTTTAGTAATAATGTGAGTCAAAGAATACTTTCACATGTTCTTACTACAAATAAATCAAATAAATAAGATAAAACATAGTTGGAAGTGTATCCTGAAAACAAAAAACAGGATTTGTGTGTAATTTCCATTAAAAATCAGTTTTTGGTCAGTTTTTCGTTTGACCCAGCGTACCATTACGGAACGCTACGTCCCAACCCTAGGTTCGATATTCACAAAAATGGTCTTAAAATAAGCGCAAGGCTTAAAGAAAAAAAGTCAAGAAGTTTCAGCGCGAAAAAATAACAACCGGCGGAGGTATAAGAAAAAATGTCGCAGGGGGGGGGGGGCGGATTCCGCCACCCCGGCTCTTTTAGGGTTAAGTGTCGTGTTTATTTTCAATGAAAAGGGTAGTTGTGTTATTTTTTTACGCAAATATCAACGCAATAGGTTTCCAGAACAATCAAAATTAAAACATTGAACCCATGTTTGTTGAAAACTAAGTAATTTTTTATAAGCCAGTTATCAAGTCATATAGTCATATAACTGTGTTTATAAAAAAATTATAACTTACACCAAACTGCGGTAATTTATCAGTTGATAAATCAAAAAAACACGAATGAAAAAAAAGCTGCGGAATCTCTTTAATCGTGAAAATTGAAATTTTACATTTATATAATATATATCTTACAAAGTAAATTTCACCGAAATAAGATGGAATGAGTTGAATGACCATCAGAGTGTAGCATACTAAACGAAATGTTATACTGACAAGCCGTATGTGAAGCTATGTAACATTACCCAAAGTTTATCAGATAATTTCAAATGATATATGATAAAGTTGACAAATTATATTTTAACAACCCTGTGTTTTATTAAACCCTGTGTTTTATGCGTTTAGTTTTGTGCAGTGGATTTATGGATGTACATATCAGGACCTTTTTATTTATCCTTTATTATTTAACCTCTATCCAACCCAGGACATTTAAAAGGCAAGAGAGAAGAATTGCTGCTATGCTACACCAAACCGTTCAAGGTGTTGTTTCCAAAAAATCCTGGATGTTAATCTAGATGAACGTACAATTATCTTTACTTAATTTCTGCTACCGATTAAAACAAAAGTTAGACGTCAATCTCATTTGTATAAAAAAGAATACTTATTTCAGATTAAATTCATTGCTGATAATTTTTTCTTAATTTAAGAGTTTCAAAACCGTGGAATATGGCGCCCAAAGTGTTTTAAACTCGTGAAGTATCTCTTTAATTTATGACTACCTAAAATGTATTCCATATGTTTCATGCGATGCTCTGATAGGCACCAGTCTCTTGACACGTTGGATGCTGAGTTAAGTTATCGGCTGGTTTGTACTTATTTATATTAAGTAAAAGAAGTCATTGTACATTTTACATAGGTATGAGTCACTCTAGGGCGTTAGAATATTTTGCATTCACACTTTCCCATGATAATACGGATAAAAAGACTTTCGTATTTTGTAAAAATAGATTATAATTTTGGTACAGTAGGGAAAGTGTAACGTGTCATATTTCCATTTGATTAATTCAAATTTGGTATATAATAGTTAAACTCGTGAAAAATATAATCTTAAGATGAAAGATTTTATTCTTCAAGTTCATTCATTGTAAGGACACTTCCATATTTGTCACCATTAGACGGGTGCCCAATACATACATGTTCTTGGCCTGAGGTAAAAAAGATTCACTATTGCGTTCAAATTGATATGCTTTGTAGCTCAACTTAATTGATGAATATTTGGAAAGATTTAAGTAAATATCTGCTTTTTTATGAAACATACAACTAATAAAATGTGATGGGATATGGAATGTAATCTAACATTGAAATAAGTATAAACCACTTAGCAAAAGTGCACTATACATTACGATATATAAAACATGTATAATATTCCTGCATAAGCATAATCGTAATATAAATCTGCAATATAGTCTACATTAATCCAGCAAGATTACTGTTCCCGTCGGTGGACTTTCATGTTATTGAGATGAAGAAAGATAAAATGTGTTTCTAATCGTAAGCTTTAGCTTACAGATTTGATCCGCCAAACGCATATACAAGTCATCAAATCCATTACTATTCAAAAGAAACTCAGTTTATTGGTTTATTGCATGCATAAGAGATATCTATTATTGTTTCTTGAGGGTGTTATTTTTGTTTTTATGTGTTATTTATTATATTTATTAACTATTTGCTCTTTTATTCAATTACATTTTTGCATAAAATGTGTGATTATTGCAGAAAGCCTAAGCCGGATAAATGTACCAAACGGTTAACTTAAATGTAATGAGCTGACATATATTGAAAGGTTATTTGTGTTTTTAGTTTGTTTGTTTGTTTTTGGCAAATCTAGTGTACCACTATTTGATTTACATTTTGAAAACAACTATTGACGGACAAAAATTGCAACCCGTTGGCCTCACCGCGTTGCCTGAAACCGACATCAATTATGTAAAAGACTTCCTAGTTTGATTAGATTGTGCATCAAACGACGATTGAGTATCCATTAACTATTCACTACCTTAAACAATAGTTGTATTTTTCAAGCATTCCATGCGAGAGAATTTTATAGTCAAATTGAATCTTGGAAAATGGTGTCACGTCATTGTAAGCTTATATCACACCAGAATAAGTCAGTAAACAGCTATCAAATTTATATTTTAAAATGTGTTTTAATAAAATGGTTAGAAGAAGTAAAAAGCCTCATACTACTCAATTTACAAAAGTATGGTAATATATTGATTAAAAAATACAAAATAAAAAAATATATAGCCTTAATTAGGGTAGGAGATGATGATTGAATAACCATGAAATACACTACCTTAACAATAGTTGTATTTTTCAATTATGTCATGAGAGAGAATCTTATAGTCATTAAGAATTTTTGAATATGGTGGCTTGTTATTGTTTAAAAATGTTAGAAACTAAAACCAAACTAGAAAAAATCTACTCTTAAATTTCTTAATGAAAGGTATTACATAATTAGGAAAAGTAAAAAAGCCTCATTTTGAAATACATGTAGTTTGTTGTATGTGTTGATCAAAGAAAGAACAAATACAAAACATTATTACACCTTAATAAGGATATGAAATGATGAATCACGTATATAATTAGATAAACTTTTGCAATTGTTTTTTATTATCGAATTTCATTTTAAAAAACTCTTTTTGTGTTTTGACTCGTTGTTTGAATTTTGGAAGTGATTAAGCAATCTAAGTAACAGTAAAATGTGCTGTCTAGTACCTGTACTTTAAACACTTCAACAAGTAATCAAATTTAATTTTCAGTGATTGCACTGTGCTCAAAATTACTGCGCAATCTCATTCTTTCGAATGCAAAAATTTACGTGAATTATTGTCTTAATGCAGTGAAACATTTTTTTTTCAGGATTCTATTAATAACGAGCGTTTATCTTCATCGATGTATTAAAACAATATAGTCTAGGTATTGAAATGTTACGAATGTTATATAAGTTGCTAAAAAAGAGAACCGCATTCTATGATTTGAAATGATATACTAGTATAAACATTAATTATCACCAATCCAAACGTAGCTACATATAAAATACCATATGTTATTAAAAGGATATTTTAGTCATATGTACATAATTTTTTAAAGCGGATATTATTATCTAAATAAGTTTATCTAATTTTCAACCTTTATCTGCACATTTACTTAGACAATAATAACTGCGCACCATCTTTTGAGGTCATTGTTTAAAATCGGAGGTGTTTGTTTTGGGCCGAGGTACTTTTCTGAGGGAGCGTAGCTCCCGAAAAAAAGTACCGAGGCCCAAAACAAACACCAACGATTTTAAACAATGACCGAATTAAAAGATGGTGCAAAGTTATTATTGTCATTAATAACCGCAATTTTATCTTTAAAATCCTTACTGATTTTGACCAAAAACGGGTGAAAATCATAATTTTATTTAGTTTGTTTCTTTGCCATCTGCTAAAATATCGATCGGTCTAGGCACTGCGTCCGCGTTGCGTTTAGTCAAACGCGACTTCCGCGATATCATTACGTGCGCGTAATGCTGCGTTTAAAGCATACGCGCTACGCGGGTCATTAACAGAAGTCATTGTTACCTGATAATGACCGCGCAGTAGTTTGCGTAAAAGTAGAAATAATCTTACTAGATTGGATCGCGCTATTACGCAGGTTATTAATTGGAAGTAAATTGTTTTTCATTGTGTCTTGCATCCTTTTTCAAGGAATGAAATTGGAGTTGTAATTATTTTGTTCTCATATTACCAATATTAAATTTTGAACTTCAGGAATATGTAGGTTTTCTCTGCCGTTTTTCATATCTCGACGGGTAAAATACAAATTTCAAGATCAGGTTGTAGTTGCAAATTATTTTTTTGTCTTTTGTTTGATAGTTGTTTTATAAAGAATGAAGTATTTTGATTGTGTTCAGGGAAAGCAACATTGATTTCAAAATATATTTTTTTAAATCCAGCTTATTAGGTAAATGATAAAAGAAAAGGTACAAAATCAAAATTTAAATACGCAACCACTAAATTTTTGACAATGTCATCAAACAGTACATATAAATTTAAATGTTGTAATTATACACGTTTTGGGAACCCAAAACATATCGGTTTAAATTCAAAGGCTCACACCGAAAAGGGGGACTTTGCAGATTATATCAACTTTGATTTTTTCATTTCATCTGTTGCAGCATTTTCTAAGTTTTAAATGACACATTGCTTGTTAAAATTGATCAAAGCGATCAAATTTTACAACAGAAAATCTGTCGAAATTTTTTATTATTTTCCTTATTTTTTGCTGCCTATTTTCACCTGTTTCTTGAAAATTGTTCTGTCGCAAAGCCCCCCCCCCCCCTTTCGGGGTGAGTCTTCACAAATAGCCATTTGTATCTATTTTGTAGTGGTATTTGAGGAGATGGAAGTCAGAGTTTTAAAATAATGTCGCCGAACAACTTTAAAATTTCTTATAAATACTCGTATTTAGAATAAATTTGTTACTCAAATATCTGCAAAAATGTCGGAGTTTAATAATAAACTCAATTCGTAGCAGAGATATTCAAGTTCTTCGATGGACTGTTTTATTGCGTATCGAAATAATAGAGGCTACGAGGCGATATCACGGACGATTACCTGATAAAATCTGAAAACAATGAGGCAATGGTGACCTCCCTAGTTTACGGACATGTAAAGGCTACGTTTCAAAATTCAGTTAAATTTAGATATACCAGTCAGAGCGACTTTTGGTTTAACTTAAGATTCTAAGTTATAGTGCAGTTTGTCTGATTAAAATGTCACCGTCAACAGATATTTGTATCTAAATAGGATAATAGCACGAGTGTCAGGTATTGATATTCGTAATCCAAAACCTGTTTGTATGTATCGCTTTCTCTTGATATTCATCATATCTCACTACTCACGAGTCGAGTTTCGTGTTGATTTTGCGGGTTTTAAATAATTACGATAGAAGAATAAAGAGCTAGATACACATCGTCATTTTTGTAGTAATTTTCATTCAGACTTTTTCTCATGGTGTTAAAGTTCCACCACTAAGTTACTTTTTCATTTGGAATGAACATTATTATTTTAATATTTTCTCAGGTGCAAATTTTTTGCCATGGTGTAAAATGTTTTACAATTGACGAAAATTTTCAAAACGGTGAGGCATTTTCTGCATCATGACACTTTTGCAATGATTATTCAACTATAATATTTTGATAATTACTTTCATTTGTAATCATTGTTTTCAAACAATACCATAATTAGCTTGGTGTTTTCATTATAATCTGTAATCTGTCCTTGACATGTATTGTGGAATTTATTTTGAAGAAAATATTTGCACCACTTTATATTTCTCCATTGATAAACATTGTCATTTGGATTGTTTGCCACTGTATACGTATATATTCTAATTAGAGTGTTAGCAGATTATTCTGATCGAGAATATTGTCTAGGAACTCGAGGTCAATATAGTTGTCTTGATTTTATAAATGGTAAAAGAGTCTCTAACATGTTTTGTTGTTTCTTTCATCCACAATACGAGGGGTGTTCTTAAGTCCGTGTTCTGAGGTAGAAGATGATGAGCCATGCAATATTGAATGCAGTTCAATTTAATTTATTAATTGATGGAGTAAATCTCTCCTTCAGTTATTATTTTATCAATAAGGCTTTTAAGTCTTAGGTCACTTTCTAAATGATAATATCTAACTCATAGTCTTTAATCTGCACATTAGAATGGGGAATATTTGTTTGACTGTGTTTTTATCCTAAGAAATCATTCGAGTATTTACCCTGCAAAAAAGATTTTACAAAAAACTTGATCTGGTGCAAAAAGCGACAATTCATTACATGTATGTAAATTTGATTTAATATATTTGATTAGAACATCGCTCTGATCTCAATTTGGAGAAAATTTAAAATGCTATCATATTTTTTATGTGACGATGTAAATATCATATTTTATCTACTCAAGGTATATGAATTATACTTTAACCTATCTTGTCGTAATTCTTGAAATAACTATTCGTGGTGATGCTTAGTTGGACTGTGAATTAGACAACATAGAAAAGAAACAAATAGGACAGATGTTCATATATTATTCAAATCAAATAACTGTAAAGAACTGTGATTTCATTTGCAACAGTTGCAAACATCCAAATTCTGTTGTACCTGAAATCACTATCGTGTGATAGATGGTTATGCCTGCAAGATATCGTCAATTACTTCCTTCCGCCAATCTGTTTATCAAACAAAGTATCAACTAATTTTCTCGAGTAAATACTGATTTGAGCAACAACATGTAGCAGTAACTCAAAGTCGTGTAAGATGTAGACATTTATTTTAACCCATATGCGCTTGTCACGTTTGTCAGAATTGTAATCAATCAGGTTAACATTAATTCAATTTTCAGGAAAGTAGTGAGCGTGTATCTGTAAACATTGCTCTTGATGTAGGTGACGAGAGTGTTACAAGCTAACTGTTCCTAATGTAATCTTTGAAGTAAATAATTAAATGTTACAATTGGATTGATTGACAAAATAATTATGTACTATAATTTACCTTCAATACACGTAGCCGCCCTGGGACAAGGGATATGTTCATAATGGCAGCTGAAAGTCTTATTGTAACATTCGAAAGTTAATTTAGTTAAGACAACATTATTTGTTTAAAAACATCATATTAAACTGTTAAAGGTAGAACCGATATTGGCTAAACTTATTCGAATGTTTTTAATGTTTAGATGAAAAGAAAATATTTGTTCAAATCAGAATCAAATTAATGTGCACTTACATTAAGAAAAAAACGTAAGTGTTCAATATTTAACCTGTTAAATCGGATAGTTGTTTATATGATAAATTTAGCCCTGGGGCAAGAGATATTCATAAGGGCAGGCTGACACCACTGTTTGATAGGTTCATTTATTAATATTTCGACAAAAATGCACTTTTACAATCAATGCAGGCCCTTAAAAGTGTTTAAATTAGTTTAGGAATTTGATGTTGAACTGTAAAATTTGTTTCCAAAATTTATTTTCAAATTTTATCTCAAAAAATGCTCATTTTGGATCAAAAAACATTATTTTTATCCCATATTTTGAAATGTCATTATTGGTGGCGCTATTCAGTTTTTGAAATTAATTATATGCATATTGCATAAATTAAATATTTGTTGTGTGAATTTAACACAAATAAAATTTGTTTTTGGTCTCCTATACCTTTTCCATGTGACAAATGCTAAAACTAAGGGTCATAGATTCTTAAAACCTGGAAACTTGATTTATGGAAATAGCGCCACCAATAATGTGCCTTTAGCATTAAATGGCTATATATTACTAGTGATCAAACAGTGGTGCTGAGCTGTTAAAAATCTTAAGTATGATTTAAGTTAATTAAGGTAAGAAAACAATATTTGTTTAAAAACATCATATTTCAGGTACAACCGATATTGGCTAATTGAAAAGAAAACCCTTGTTCACATCAGAATCAAATTAATATGCATTTAAGTTTTGAAAAATATAAATGTTCAATATTGACTCAAATTCTTTTTAACAAGACTAATAGATATGAATGTCTCAAGCAGCAGTGGATAAGTGTTCTCAATAAGAAGCGTAGTGTTTGATTGACTGACTAGTATAGCCATGAAATATGATTAGCTTACAAATGAAATACCATACTAGCTAGATGTCTCAAAGAAATAAATAGTATTCATAGAGTTTGAATGAATGGCTATTAGAGCCCTGAAAATATATATAGAAAACAGATGAAATCTTATGCGGGACATATCAACAAAGCGTGATGTCTATGCAACTATATGCCTGGTAATCAGGTAAATTCAACTAACATCGACAGTACTAATTCATATCTATATCAATGTCGTTTTCCTAGCGAGATAATAGTGTTAATATAGGTTCTTTTAATTCAGAATGGGTTCCTGGTTCGACAAATATCGGGCTGATTTTTGCTCATTTATACTTCTGTATTTAAAATACCGATTTCAGTGTCGGATTGCGTTGGACAGACATATATTTGTTGGATAGTTCGAATTGCATTCTTTATTTTCATAAGTTTAAATTTAAATTTTGATTATGACAAAGCAAAGGAAACATTATTGAAATAGAAACACCAAAATAGTGAACTACATACGATGTTTACAGAATAATGTAAAATGGCTGTGAATGGCTTTCATTTTAAGAAAATATGATCCATTTGCACTTAAATGTGATAACCACATTCAATTACTTTATTTTAACAGACTTGCAGGTTATCGCGGTATTTAAAAAATTGATTTCCAAAATTTACTCCGCATATGAAGTGAAGAGATCAGGTCGACTTTTGGTTGCACTTAAGATTCTAAGCAGCTATACTTTATTGAATCATCATCGTGTTAAGATATTTGCATCTAAATGAAGAAAAAAGCAAGGGTGCTACGTATCTCCTTGTTTACATACATCTAGCCGTACTCGGGTGAATTTTAAATAAATTTAAGTTTTGGGGCAAGGTATTAAATTTAGACCCATGACGTTGACTTGATTTTCTACATTTTGGTCATTCTTTTCTCAAGAAATAAGATAAAAATATTAAAAGGAATTGAGAAACCCCTTCCTAGACATTTATTTATTGACAAAACAATAAGTAAACTTCAATAAAGAAGGGATTTGAGTCTTATAGCATGCATATTTTTTTTCAAAATGGCGACTTGAAAATTTCCAGGATTTCAACAACCCCCCTACACCCAACTTTGACGGACTGTCCTAACCCCACCTTAGGTGATACCCGCCCCCCCCCCCTAGTTGTTTTCATCAAAATGATCGCAAAGAATGTAAAAGAGATTTTAAAAGAGACTACATGCCTGGGATCGGTTGCATTTGCGGTTTTATGAAGCGGGAAATTTTTTTTAGGGGGTTGCAACAACCCCCCCCCCCCCTTTCGGAGGACAAGGTTAATGCTGTTCGGAAAAATTATTTAGTCTGATTAGTTGTTTTAAAATTTACACATCAAGTTGAGGCAAATATCAAAATATTTTTGGGACCTTTTATCAGTTATATATTGAATTTATGGCTGTGTATTTTTTAGATTGAACACAATTGTTTAATTGCTGAGAAGTTGAAAATTATATTTTATTTGCCAAATGGAAGGGGTGAATTGTTCAAATTGTCCAAAGAGATGTCTTAGATTCAGGATAAAGGTAAATATTTGAACTGAATATCAGGATATGCTCCGAAAAAATTAAATACATGTAGTTCAGCTATATGGTAATGAGTTAGAATAATTTCATAAAGTACTCAATAACTTTTGCTCGAAGTAAACTTTGATTCGTTACAGGGAAATGACACCAATGTTTCGATATTTTTACAATATATGCCTATTTTTTTATTTGAACTTAATTAACGTTTCACACAGGAGTAAAAACCGTAGAACAATTTTTGGGGCAAATAACTCATACATAATGAGAAATGTATGAGGATATCTTAAATATGACCACTTGTTTTATAAAATAATGTACGACACGGCAGTATGTGAAATAGACGTGTGCGTTATTAGATTCAATGGTGCATCAACCTGCTTTATACAATTATTTAATTGCTCAGATATTGGGACATACGTTACGTTACATTTTCTAGTTCAAACTGTGACATGACCTTCTTACAGCAGGTCTAGAAAATACAATTCTGGAAATTAGTAGCACATTTAAGATGCGTTAAACCCCTTGAGTCTCGCTAGACTTAAAAGAGCATTCCTTTAAAGCAACATTTGCGTTCGTAAGTGATGCATATAAATTGCGTCAACAATCGTACATGTTTTTTTAATAACAACATGTCTTCCATGATGTTAACTCTAACATTTACTTTGATTATTATTATTTGAAACCAAAACAAAGGTACAAATTGATTAACCTTTATATTGGGAGACCCCGCTGTATATGTGTTTTATTCTTCTTCCCCTAGGATTATTGTCAGTGTAAGTTGATTTTTAGTGGGTTCAAGTACTTAAAAAAATCTTTTTGGCAGAAGAAATAACTGGATGGGATTATGAATATGATCATTAAAATGGTGAGGTCGTGAAGGGTAATAAAAGGCAATACCAAAAAACATTGCAAGCTTACATGCAACTAAAGTTTCCAGATATTTTCATCATAAATCGACATTTAAATAAAAAGTGGTAACAATATTTTTATTTCAACTATATGAGCAACCGTGTACATTATCATGATGATTTTTATTTGATTTATATATAAATTTGTTGTTATATATTTTTCATCGTTAATAAATCAAGTTATTAAAGTGTGACACGTTACTTGAATAGTTTTGACATAGAAGTAAGGCATAACTTATATCGGTGTATAACGAAACAAACGAAAAATACAAAGATGAAAAATGTGTGTTTTATAACATTTATTGAAGTACGGTGGGGTATATTAACGTATTGATATTTTGGTGAACGAACTCGTTAAAACAAATAAACATTAACCAGGCAGCCATAATAATCTACATTACGATAAGCAAGCTAGTTCTTTTTAGATTGGTGATTAAAGAAGAAAATAAGCCTCAAGTTATAACATGTGTTTCACAAGTAATCACGTTATCGCTAATGTTCGTTTTGTTGTGATTCCCGAAAGACCGTTTAATCTTTCACGCTCTGACAGCTTGTGTTATTCAAGAAGATATTTTTGTAACCAATATTAATATACGATTTCTAATGAACAGGTTATTTCCATTCAAACCGGGAATACTCGGACAGGGCAAGGGTTGGGTTCCTGGAGCCTCTAAAATTCCTACCATCTTTTACTTTAAGGTGCAATTCATAATTCCGATGTGATGAAAACCTCACCTATTTATTAGCTAAATAAAAAGAAAAGTACAACATAAATGTATCCTGAAGATTTGATGTGATTCCGACCATTCGTTTTTAATGTTACAAGTTTTTTAGCATTTTAAACATTTCCAAAGACTCCTATTTTATAATTACTACTTTGTAATAATTGTCAATAATTAGAAAATGACACATTTTCTCACTCTTCTTAAAAAATGCAAGCATATTTGAAAGAAGGGTTTGGGATCGTAACATATACCAGTCAAGGATGCTTACCAGCTAAAAACTCAATTTTGATAGAGGTGACCTTGAGGATTAAAAGTGGATCATGAATTGCCCCTTTAAGGGTGATTTTAGTCAAAAAGGTACACATTTGTAATTTGAAATTTCCTTCAAATATGGGCCAATTTTTCCAAAAATATTTCAGAATCAGTCAGAAAATTGACCCATGTCTAAGGACATTCTTGTAAAAACAAGACCCATTTGAGCGACACATCTTCGTTCGGACAAATTTGTAGATGCTACCCTTCTCAATCTCTGGTACTCATCAACAGTCGCAGTAGATATTTTCAGAGGATATTTAAGAATCGCAAATCTACATAGTATCAGAGGATTGTTCTCAAAGAATATCGTTTAGGATAAAAACATGCTAAGCTCTGTATAAAAACAGTCTATGCCACATTTTGTTAAAAATACGAATTCAAAGTGACTGCACAGGAAAATTAACTAAAATTAACTAACATCACTACATGCTATCGTTACAAGTTACATACGGTATGCTGTATTGATATGGCTAAACATCAATTTTATTGAGCGCGTAAATTCTGGAGTTTAATGGTACAAGAACTTACTTTAAAATCTCAATATAGTGCCCCTTTTCCCAGTTGCCATTTTGTGCCATATTTTTTATATGGTGTAAAAGATATGAAATTGATTGCCTGTGTCTGATATATAATGAATTTAACTTTCATTTTCACATCTGATAAGTGATGTAGACCTGTTGGTATTGTGGTAAGGAACACGTTTATGAGCAAAACATGAGGTGCACTATATCGAGATTTTAAAGTATTCAAATTATGTTAATTACTATAAAATCAGATGATGTATGATGGTTTACAAAACCGACTCTAAAACATGTAGAAATCTCATTTCAAACATACCGAATACTGGCTGTATCAAAATTCTTTGTACCCAGATTTGTTTTATTTTCAAAAAAATATCAAAAATAGAAAGAGTTTATTAATTTGAGAGTTTTTGTTATAAGTGAGTAGCAGAATATCTCAGCTTTATAATCTGAAAGTTTTAAGGATTGAACATTGTTACCAAGAGTTATAGTAATTTATTGGATGATTACAGTTTATACGAATACCATAAACACTAATCTTTGTCTAAAGATGTTAGTTCCTGTCACATGGTATCCAAAAACGGTGGTTAATGTTCCCGTATATCTTCGATATTGACAACCATATAGTGGGCTTATTTAGTACCATAGTATAGCTAAAGGGTCTATTCTATCCATTCATGACAAAATAATAACAATTTATCAAGATGTTACGTATTTATGACGTCGTACACTTTTACAGAATTACGATAGCATTTTTAACATTTCTAGTGAGTTTCAGCTCAAGTGCATTTTGATATTTTTCAAAATGACAAATTGAAAATATCCATAGTGACAACCACAAACCCGCCCCACACCCAAACTTTGACGGCTTATCTTACTCTCAACTGTAAAGTATCCTCCAATTTTTCATCAGAATGACCGCAATGGATTCATTTATAATTGCTAAAATGCCCAGGGTCAGTTGTTTTTGCATTTTTATGCAGCAGAAATATAATCAAAAGGTATGATGTATCCGTCAGGTGGGTTAAATCAATTCAATGCTCAAACACACGCAATTCGACAAAAACACCATCTTTCTTTAAAAGCATGTAACCTTTGAATGCAACATGCTATTGTCGTAAAAAAAATAAAGTTCTTAGACAAGTTAAGAGAACACAACAATTGAATATTTAAATATTTTTATCAAAATTTATTCTGATCATTGTGAAAAATATTCCGAAAAGTATACAAGATCAGGGTACAAAGAAATTGGATACACCTTGTAGTACATTGAATGTCTTATCCTTAATATGACCAACACGTGGAATAACTTTACAAACTAAACATATACAGGTACTTGACATTTACATCGAATGTTTTATTAGCTCTGTTATGCTTTGCTTAGAGAAACAGCTTCGCATAGAATATTTCAGTGTACGCTATACTATGAGTGTGAGGTTTTTATGTACAACATTTGCATAAGTTATCGTCTGTTTAAAACAAATCCAAAAAACTAGAAAAGAAATTTGACTGGTCGTAATTTGCACGAAGTAGTAACTCTTGTCCGTGTTGTTTCGGAATTTGCACGTCTCATCTGCTCATATTAAACACTCATTTAAAAAAACCTACATTTTTCAACTTTCAAACAGCACTGTTAAGGCTACAGTCCCTAAATGGGTGCCATTTTTGCCAACGGCATCATTACTGCAACTTTTTACCTACTTACACATATCAGAATAGTACAATTTTTGGCGTACATATGTAATAGAGTCTCTAGTTTATACACGAGACTTTAGTAGTGATTTCACGTCAATTATCAAGGTCAAAATTACGTCAATAAACTACTTCGAAAAATTTACACCTTTTTCGCCGAAACCTTAACATTTTATGATGTTCGAACGATTCGCCTGTTTTCAAATTTTGAAAGATTGTAGGCTTGATACTTTTTATTGAATTACAAATAATATTTTATAAATGTGTTGTGTTGATTTTGAATGATAATGTAACAAACCCGCGTTGTTTTGCCCGAAAAAACGGGCGCGAATTATGACTCTGAGTTCGCCCTGTTTGAGCTGTGAATAGCCTGATTTTAGTATCTACATTATCTACATTTTGTCTGATATACGCATTCGCATAATTTACTTACAAATTGAGCATTCCAATGAGGCAAAAATTGCATTTTTTATGTAAACAAAAGAAAAATACGGCATTCTAATGTTTACGTTTTAGATTTTAGTTCACCATCTTAACGCTGCCTTGATAGCTCAGCGGTAGATCTCTCGCTTCGTAATACATGACTAACCCCCGCCTTAATCCATGGTTCGAGTCCCCGCAAAGGCAGTGGAAACTATTTATCTTTTCATGATTGAAAAATAGTTAGGATTCACATTTTCCTGAGCATGTGGATTTCTCGTACCCTTAAAGCATGGTCTTTGCAAATAATTAAAAAAGTGAAAATGACAAGAGCTGGCATTTACTGCTGTTTTAGGGTGGACGGTCACATTTGCAGACAGACCCGTAGCCGGGGTTGGCGGTGCCCTCTCTCCCCCACCCATTTTCAGTCAAAGCTCCTAAAAAGTTTCATAAAATTCCCCAAATGTCCACCAAAAACACCTAAAGCACCAAACACCAAAACACGTAAATGTAGGTCGTTTCTTAATAAAATACTACACAAAATGCTTGGGGTAAAAAGGTCCACTTTTTGAAAATCCACCCCATTGAAAAAATCCTGGCTACCGGCCTGTATGCATAGAGTCCGCTTTATTGATATATGTATTTGATTTTCCATAGCTCTCTATCATTCAGGGAGATGCATTATCGCAATGATTTTGTGTGTGACACATTACTTGATTTTTTCTTTTTACAGGCAAAAATTAAGCTTAGCTTAGATCGATGTCTATCGTAACATAGAACAAAAAGAAAACAAAGATGATAATAAGATGCATTTATCCACGTTCTGTGGGGTATTAACTGATTGATCGTTTGGTGAATGAACTCGTTAAAATAAATAACATTAACATGGTAAACATAATGATGCAGACATAATGATTTGCATTTCGAAAAAGCAAGATAAAGATTAAAGAAGAAAATAAGCCTCAAGTAATAACATGTGTTTCATAAGTAATCACGTTATCGCTAATGTTCGTTCTGTTGTGATTCCCTAAAGACCGTTTATTCTTTCATGCTCTGAGAGCTTGCGTAATTCAAAAGGATATTTTCCTTGAAACAGATATGTTCACACCATTTCTAACAAACCGATTTTACCATTCCACAACAGTTTCAGTAGACAGACGTATTCTCAGAATATTTCAGAATTGCTATTGTAAATAATATCACATGATGAAAAATATATAACCGATCATTAAATATAAAATATTGTTCTCGATGAATTTTTCGTTTAGAAATAACCTGCTGAGCTCAGTTTAAAAAATTCTATGTCACATTTTGTTTATATAAAAAATCGAATTACAAGTTGAAAATTGACTTACATATCTACAGGCCATTGATGCAAGTTACATATGCCGTAGTGCTTTAGAATTAGAAAAAAATGGTACACAAGCATATTCAAATTGCTTTAATTACCATCACAAAAACTATTTATACTTAACATTCAGAATTATACATTGAATGGCCACATCCTTTAATATGACCAACACGTGGAATAACTTTAAAAACTAAACATCAGCTACTACTTGACATTACATTGGCTTCGACCTCCCTTAAAATGATTGACCTTTTAGGCTTATATCTTAATGATAAAAGAGACAAATTATTGCATTGCTTTTCTACAGGATTTGACCTGACTTACTTTGAAACTTGACCACCTGTTTTGGCCGTCATTTCGTTTTAAGCAAGTTAGCAATGAGAATGACAATCGAGATATGTCAATAAACATGATACTTTATAAGTGTGCCACGTTTGTTGTGTGTGTCTGTGGTGTCCTCATTAGCTAAAAATATAGAAAATAAAAGCGATGACCCTTGTCCGGTGACCCTTGAACTGTGTTTTACGCGTTTGCTTCAACTACTATTCAATGGAAGGAGCGTTTTGGAGAATTCAAACTTTTGAAAACACAAAATAAATAGTCAAAATGAAAAAAGCAAGATAGTTCATATTAGATCTATAATTATAGAAGAATATAAGCCTCAAGTTATAACATGTGTTTCACAAGTGTAATCGCTAATATTAGTTTTTTTGTGATTCCCAAAAAGATATTTTCCTTGCAACAATATTATGTTTTTACCATTCCACAAAAGTCTCAGTAGACGTATTTGGAGAATATTTCATAATCAATTCTACTGTTTTTCGTTTTTCTTCAAAAATTCAAATTATACTTGACTGCTAGGAAAATTGACTTACGTCAATACAGGCCATTGGTGCAAGTTACATATGCTGAACTTTTTCAATTATAATTTGCATTTTGTATTGACCGCGTAAATTCGGCAATTCAATGGTACATGAGCATATTCAAATTGCAGTTATTACCATCAAAAAATCATTTGCTACTTAACATTTAGAATGACAATTTGAATGCCACATCCTTTAATATGACCAACGCGTGGAATAACTTTCTAAACTAAACATCAACTACTACCTGACATTTACATTGAGTGTTTTATTAGCTTTGTTATGATTTGCCTTGAGAACGGCTTTACATATTATTTTCTCGTGAGCTTACAACATGGATTGAGATCTTTTTGGTTTATGTTCAATAATGTTTCTTCTGTTATAATCAAAGTCAACCCTCCTTCAGTAAAAAAAGAAAAACCATGACATTGTTTACAGTCGTATAGTTACTCTTCTTCATGCTATTTCGGGTATTCACATTTTAATTCGATTGAAACTTAAAACTTGTATAGAAAACCCTTTTGTTTAAAATTCAAAACTGCAATTACATACGTACACGTCAGCTATTTATTACAAGAATTTGTATCATCATCAATGGTTTTAAAATGTTAAAATAACTCTTACGTCCAATAACAACACATGCCTAGTCTTTTAACCACGAGCTCTGGCATACGTATAAAAGTTCCCTGTCTTTACCAAAAACGGCTTATGATCTTTGAAATATACCCAGAGCTGTTACTTATTTAAACTAACATAATTATCCGAATTATGATTTACTTAAAATATATTGGAAACCTAGATTATGACAATGACTGATGAAACACATTCCAGTTCAAAGATAATCTGCTCAATGAAGTCATTTTATTAGTTGAACCTTGATACTGCATAACTAATCATCGTTCCGTGGATGGAGTCTGCTTCTGTCATTCTTAATTAAAGATGTAAGCGTCAAAATGAACGCTTTCATACAAAGGCATTACTCTAAGGCTACTTTTATGGGATTTCTGATCAACCGATAATATGTAGGTATAATTTCATGAATATATTTCAGATATGAAGCTAATAAATGGTTCATAAGAATTGCAGGTATTACACTCTTAGAAGGCCGGGATCAAATATACGAGTAGTTTTCGGGATCATTTTATTTTGATCCTTTAAGGATCACTTTTGATCCTTTAAGGA
>JXSR01S045833.1:0-13147 GCA_000969725.1 Ophiothrix spiculata
TCAAATTGTTCGTCTTGAAGCAGCGATCAAAAGTTGCCATGGTGACCTCGACGTCTGACCCTTTCTTAGGGGTCAAAGGTCACTGGAAAGGTCAAATGTTAAGAAAATCATCAAAAATCAATACATGCCAAGTGCAATGTGGTATAAGTATTCTGCTTGCTCAGATAGATTGATAAAATTATACTTAGCAATTCCAGGTGTCCTTTGCCTGCCATGAACCATCACAAATGGTCGTGCTCTGTGAGCACAATAGCTCTAGTTTTTTATGCCTTAGGTAACATTAATATTTTTGAATAACTGCTGAACACGTATATATCTCTAACCATGATAATTCAATCAAGTGCATGCTTTGCAATATGTGTTGTATATTTTAAAGCAGGGATTCCAAACGTGCGGCACATGTCGTACGTGCCAAACTTGGCTTTTGACAGGTATTGATTGGGAAAAAATCCCCAAAGAAATATATTAGAAATAGGCAAGTTTGGCCCTTTCCCCTACAATTTTCTTTATTTATGTGGCGCATTGTAAGGACTAGTTGAGAACTCTTATTCTAAAGCTATGCCTACACATTTTTGAATATGTGCATTTCTGACTTGAAACTTATTTTGTCTTTTATTGTTTCAGGAAAAAAGGCATCAGTTCCTCAACTCAAATGAAATGGCTGATCAGTACTTGGATATTTGGTGGAACCTCATTGTACCACTTACAAAAATATGAACCCAAACAAGCATGATAATTGTTAGACTGAATACGCAAGAAAAGTTTTTCGAAGTTGATTGCGTCCTATATATGCACCGGGGTTGAAGCTCACACACAACTCATCTGATCATGTTTAGACCAATCACACTAGCCGGAAGAAAATCTTTCACTTGGAAGTTGAATGCGTCCTACGCACCGAGGTTCAAGTTCGCACGCAACTTGTGTGATTGGACTCTAATGTGATGTGACATGACAGTTGAGCTTATTGGTTTATGCGCAGTGATGAGTTGCAATCCCACCCAGAATGAACATGTTAGCTAAAATGTTTCTGTTTCATAAAGATTTGAATCAATTAATACATTTGATTGGATCAAGTGTGCGTTTAATTGAATCAAGCGTACGTTTGATTTCAAATGTAAATTTACATTGTATAACCTATTTCAAGCTTGACAACTCCAGGCACATAGATTCGGTTGCACTTAGAAACAAAATGGTTTGTTTCTAATTGCAACCGAATCTATGTGCCTGGAGTTGATTTTGGCAAGAACCAAGTTGACCCTAGTACCCCAATTTGAGCTCAAATTGGCTGCATGACACCATTGCCGTATGCTATATACTAGGTATATAATGAGCTTGATATCTCTTCTATATATCTATGGGTAGACCCAATACTTTACAAACCGTTTTTCAGATGTAACTTTTCAATGGTCCCAGCATATCTAAACCATAATACATATTGTATGAAAAAAACACCCAGATTTACATATATGCTCAAAGTTTGTCATTTTTGTCAATATCTGAAAAACCAAAGAAGATAAGGGACAGCTGACAGCCCAAAACCGGCAGTTGTCATTGTTTAATACAAACCGGCCAGAACCGGCGGTTTTGGGCGATCAACGGCCGGTTGAGTTCAGAAGCAGTCCGTAAAACATTTTAGAAAACCCGTCAAAGACATTTGTTCCTAGATTCCAAAAAATAAGTTCACAATTTGCAAGAGCCACCAAGTTAAGCTTATGCAAAAACCACATGTTTTTGCACATTTTGCCATAATCCCACACAAACTGTGCCATTGCCCCCATCTTGGTCATATAAATCTGCATACCATGTATGATACATAGTTAAACCATCTGTGGGTTACAGTTGAAAACATTTAGAGTTAGTATTGAGTTTACACCAACCTTTAATTCAAGCTTGCACTGATATCATTATTTAATAGGGGCTCAGTCGCACATCAAGATATAACGCCAAAACGTACGCCTAACATACATATACTCTCGATTTGGTCTTCGATACTTTATGACAGCAACAGTGTATCAGGGTTGTGATTCTTCTGGATTTTAACAAATTTCTGGATTTTTTGTGTAGATTCCAGAATTTTTTTGTCCAAAATGTCTACTATTTTATTAGTTTTCAGCCTGATATGTGGCATTTTACACCAGTTTTACGCTGTTTTTTCAGGATTTTTCATAACAGCCTGGATTTTTTCAAAAAAACCCAATCACACCCGTGGTGTATGTTAGGCATACATGTGGGCTCTATCATTGATGTATGACTGAGCCCATTACGCTTGTGCTGTAACTTGAATTTGATATGAGCAATTTTAATAAAACTGATATTTTTATACCATTTGACAATATATAATTTGTTGAAAGTATTTTATTTAAATGTCATCGATTTCAGTTGGATAGAGTAACATTTTATAGTACACAAATAAACTATATTTTCTTTCATCAAAAAGCTACTATTTGTGGTATTAATTTTTGTATATATATCTGAAATTGGAAAGTTATTGCAGTGAGAAAATGTCAGCAGATGCAATTTAATGAAACTACTTGTCACTTAAAAGTTCAAATTAAACAGGGTTTAAACCTTAAGGTCTGTATGCACAAAACTGGACTATAAAGTTAGTCGTAGACTAAGTGAAATTGATTCCCTGAAAAATAACACATCGTTTGGGGATCTGTCATAATTAATGACCTTGCCTATGGTGAATTTTTTTTAATTTGACCATTTTGTCTGTTTTGGAACATTAACATTTTTTTCAAAAATAACAAAAATGGATTTAGTCTGGGACTTATACTAAGTTAGTCCCTGACTAAACCATTTTCTTGTTCTAAAAATAATTATATTGTTCTAAAACAAACAACGGAATCAAATAATGAAAGTTTCAGTTTACATCTTTAAGGGCCCTGTCAACCCTTAGTTTTCTGAAATATTTTATGCTCTGTAACTCAGCAACGGATGATTAAATCCAAATAAAAGTATATATTTCTAGAAGCGGATTTGCATACTGAGCATGATGGGTAGGTCATTTTTGGACCAAAATGTGTCATTTTGGCCCTAGGTCCAAAAATCATGTTTTTTGGCCCAAAGTTTTACGGGAAAGCTAACTAAATTTTGCTTTAGTGAAATTTCGAACCATTTTAGTTTTTAGAATCTAGAAAGCAAAATCTAGGAACGCCTTTTTCAAATTTTTGATTTTTTTCTTAGTTTTTGAGATATTGTCAAAAATCCCACTGCTGCCACAAATTTTGGTGTCAGCAGTGGGATTTTGACCTATTTTTGGCAATATTTCAAAAATGAAGAAAAAAATCAAAAATTTGAAAAAAACGTTCCTAGATATTGCTTTCTAGATTGTAAAAAGTAAAACAGTTCAACATTTTACCAAAGCAAAGTGTAGTTAGCTTTCCCGTAAATTTTGGGGCCAAAAACATGATTTCACATTTTCAATTTCACATTTTGGTCCAAAAATGACCTGACCAGCGTGTTCAGTATGCAAATTCACTTCTAGAAATGTATACTTTTATATGGATTTAATAATTCGTTGCTGAGTTACAAGGCAAAACCACTTTCTGAAAATGAAGGGTTGACAGGGCCCTTAAACAGAAACATAAATTATCGCTAGATTTCTCCCTCCAAAAATGTGTTATTTTTCAAAATTTTAAATTTCACTTACTTCAGGACTAACTTTAAATAGTCCTGTTTGTGCATACGGACCTAAGACTCTGTCATACATCACTGTATAGAGCCAAACTTACATCTTACATATGTACTTAATCCCACTACTGTTTTGATTTATACATTGTTGTTCATATTGTGTTTGGTAAGTACGTTCAAAACGTTAACCGTATTCGTTTTCCATACGGTAGTGTCCACTTGGCACACGTTCAGTATTTGCAACTTTTGTACGGTTGTATATGATGATGTGCTAGAGCCCTTAACTCCTTTGTGAAAGCTAGGAATTGGCTAGGATAAATACATCAAGTAAGCATGATATATGGCAATTTATTTATTTTTCTTTATTTTCTTCCTTGTTTTACATCATAAAATGTGTACGTACAATAAAAATAATTCCTGAAATTAATGACACACCCCTAAAGAAGGTATAGCCCATATTTATAATTGACATACTCCCGCCGTTGATGGGGTAAATCTACAGAATCGGACGGGGAATCCAAACTCAGAACGAGGGCAAGTATGATATATACCTACTTGCCTTCGTTCTGAGTTCCGTCTACCGTCCGATTCTGTGTATTTACCCCATCAACGGCATGGGGGATGTCAATTAAAAATATGTTTGCTAAAAATATTGAGAATTTTGTGATTTACACATTTCTGTAAGGGTACCTACACTCCTTAAGCTGAATTCATACTCAAAACGCAATGCGTTGCGTTTCCAATAATTTTCACCGCAAACGGCACCGCAAATGAATTCACACTTAAAACGCAAACGGACTGCGGCAGCCGATGACATGAAAACGCAATGGAAAGTTGAGCTTTCCTCAACTCGGTTTGCGGTGCTGCATTCGGTGTTGCGTTTTGATATCGATTGATCGGAACTCCTCAAATCCTGTACTGCACATGCTCGGTGCGTCGTGCGTTTGCGTCGAGTCTGAATTCAGCTTGATGACAGAAAATGTAAATAAAACACAGAAAAGGGATGCTTTTTGATGGTGAGACTTGTAGTGTATTTAGGGAGTCAAAACAACACAATTTTCTGAATAAAAAGAATGAGATGGTGTGCTTTTGAACATCATTGATTTCCAGGGTTTGAGTATAATTTTGCCAAATTCGAAAAACCCTATAAGATAAGGATAAAACAATGGTGTGGCTTTTTAAGAGATTTATGAAATTCTAGTTCATAGAAAATCAGACGGGTCATTTTTGGCATTATGCTCACTTCTGAATACAAGTGACCCTCATTCAACACAACCAGTCATTAGTGATATAGTGTCTTTGTCCAAATCAAACCAACCCTGGCCATCATTTTGATTCCACTAACTCCTGGTCTGGCCTCAAAAACACTTCAATAGTCTATATATAGACTGTATTTAAAAAAATCATCAGTAAGTGCTGGTTAAATTTAGTATTATGTCATTTCCCAAGAATATCTTTTACATTGTAAATTTGTTGGACAACAGACAGTTTTAATAACACGTGGCAAAATGATAATTCCTGTGAACTATGTGTTAACGAGTTTCTACTGTACAACTCAATTCTTATGAATTTATCCAAACTTTTCATAATTTGAACATTTCCATAGAAGTTTAGTGCTCAAAGGCTTTGCATCAAACAAATTTCACTTGCCCGTGACATTGGCTTACACTTTTAATCGCTATGACAAGAGCTATTTGATAATAAACTCGCTTTTTTCAAAATGAAGACGTTGAGACAACCTCGCAAGCTACTTTGCTGCGATCACTAAACTTTGAAAGCTCTGTGTAGGTATTTAGCCATTCCGATGGTCTTCTATGAGATACCATGACTTGTTCCATTTCTTATCTGCATGTGCCAAACAGAAGGCTCTTTAGCTGAGACTATATTCGCAGGTGTCAACACAAAAAAGGTCAGGGGTGTGATTGGCCTTTTGGAAAAAAAACCCTCCTGCTTTGAAAAATCCTGAAAAACCAGCGTAAAACTGGTCTAGAATGACTCAGATCGGGCTGAAAACAAATAAAATAGCTGAAATTTTGAACAAAGAAATCCTGAAATCTAAACAAATAATCCAGAAATCTGGAAAAATCCAGAAGAATCACACCCCTGAAAGGTTAAATAGGATAACCAGACAAGACAAATGAGACAATACATATGAGCCCATTAAAATTGTCTTCACCATGGTGTCATCAATTGGAAATGATTTGTTTCATTTTTTGTCCTGTCTTGTTTTCTTGTGCACAAGTTCTCTAAAGTCTCTGAGTATTTTCCCTTCACGTTGCGTCCTCTCCTCCTTATTGAACGAAGCCAACGCTGCTTTCTCGTCTGCGCTGTAGATCTGGTTTTCCTTTCGCAGACGTACAGCTTCCATACGACGATGCCTGCAGAGAAGAAAATTGGGAAAAGTTTTAACAAATGCATCACAAGCCAACATAACTCTTTTAAGCTGGTATAAGAGTCTGTCTGGTGGTCGTACGACCAGCGTGACGTCAACAATTTTAAGTGCGCAAACTCGACCTTGTCGCACATGGAAAATTTTGCAGCAAGCACGACAAGCCGATAAATATCAATTACCCTGTCGTGATGGTAAACAACACACTATTTTGAGTTGGAATAAATCAACTTTTCTTGCAACAGACCATTGCGGCAATATGTAAATGTGTCGTGCAACATTACGACAACTCAAAATTGCAAATGCTTGGTCGTCTGCTGCAATGACAGTAATACCACCTTTACTCCAAAACAATATTTTCACAATCCATCCTATTTCACCGGAAAGCTCCAACACTCAATCAGAACAAAATATATCCAATTTGTATTGTTAAACACTGGCTATAATTTTGTATGTTGTAAGTGCATAAGAGTATATATTTTTGGAAGTTATTTATACAGGATGTGGTGAAATTCCACAGGGTATTAAAGGGGCATTGGACAAGTTCAGCCTCATCCCCAAACTTTTCCCCAAACATTTTGAGATTTTTGCACCATTGGAAGTGTTAGTGGTAATAATGACAGCATGCAAAGTTTCATTGTCAAATTCATACCCTATATATCAAAATATTTAGATATTCTCTTATTTTTAATTATCGTTGTCAACAACGATAAATACTGCCCTCTATAGTTTAATTTCTAGAATTGGGCTTTTCATGAGATTTGGTGAAAATTCCAAATTTCTTTTGAATTAACTGCAATCTATGATGTGAAAGGAATGTTTTACAATCAAATCTTTGGCTCTTTCTCACTGTAGAGCATCAATAAATACGTTTAAAGATTAGCCTCATACCCAAAATCAACAAATAAAATAAAATTCAAATTTTTGACTTTTTAGAAGGTTTTGATCAAAAATGTTCGCAATATCTGGTATTGACTGTTATTTTCTAACATAGGATGTGTCAATCATCTACAAACAAAATTTCAAAATTTTGTCCAATGCCTTTTAAAGACTGCTTGTTGCATTGTTACAGATTTACAGAGTATAGGTGAAAGTTGCACTCCTGCCTGAACTCACCTGCTTCCACTCATCACGTAGCCCGCAACCTCAAACGTTGAGATCTCGTCACTCGTCAGACCAATCTCACCACGACGTGGGATACGTTTCCCGTCTGCTACAAATGCTGCCATAGCCGCACCTTCACCAGGGAGCAAAGCTCGACCAAAACTGCAATTAAATTATAAATGGAAAGATAATGTTACACAAAACAACATGGAATAATATTTACCATCTGCTACAAATGCTGCCATAGCTGCACCTTCACCTGGGAGCAAAGTTTGACCAAAACTGCAATCGCAACACGAATGGATGGTGTTATAAAAATGCACCTGTTTAACAATCTTTGAGTGTAGAGTGTAATTAATTAGTGTCTGATTGACCTGTTCGGGTGGATCGGAATCAGAGCGATTTTTAAGTTTATCACATCTGTATCAATTTTATGAATAAATTTATATCCTTTTCTAAGCGACTAGGAATTACAACTATATCTTACCATCCTCATCACAAGGATGCAAATTTTTACCGTGAATTGATACAGCATAAATTGATTGTTATTTTGAACCTTGAAAACACAATGTAAAGCTTCATATACAAACTTGCACTTAGAATTCCAGTCATATAAACAAACAAGCAGAATTTTAAATCACCAATGCTGGCCCAATATCTGATTTATGTATATCATGTATCAGGCTGTCATGAACGCTTGCTGCATGTTTCTTTTTTCATAGATGGTGGACCAAAAAAGGTGTTTTTGAGGTTCAACGTCAAGTAACTTAAATTGGAAAATATATTTTGAGATATCTTGTCTCAGTGCTTGAATGTTAAAAGGTGTGCGAGTGCGATCGCACGCCAAAAACGATGTTGAGAAGTGCGCATAATCGCATGCCTAAATTTTGATTGGCTAAATGTTACAAATCGTCCAAAAATTTGACGGAAAAGTTGTAAAAAATGATCATCTCACAAAACTCGCTTCAAGGCACCATTCAAGTTACAGAATTAACAATTAAAACAAAGTTCCACTGTTTTAGTACTGTTTTGAACAAATCTAGAACAGTGAGATCTGCAGCAAACATTGCTGCTGTAAATGTAGAACTCAGAGCTCATCCTAAGATTAGTTTACAATGCAACTTCTTTAATCACACAATAGAACGACATTCTTTAATCTAATCAGTAACACATAACCAATCAGCCATTAAGACAGATATTATAACCAACGCTCATAAAAATCCATATTTATACTTGCCCGTGGACAATCTTGATTTTGACCCTTTTTGTGAAATGTCAATAACTTCGCAATGCAAGCTTTATTTGACATTAAATTTTAACCATACACGGAACCCCTACATTAGATTGAACCATAATGGCTTAAGTAAATTATTAGATTATCCCTTTCAAGAATGTCTCGGATGTGTTGGGCACATCCCCCCTAGATACCCCATCCTGTCATAGTGTAAACCAGGGGTAGAGCACTGAGATCTGAAATCTTGGGGTCAAATCGCAACGTTGCTATGCAAGAAAAAATCCAAAATGTCAAAACAAAATTCAATTTTGGGCTAATTTTTGACCCTTTGAGTAGACACATATCCAAATTTTAGAGGTTTGATTGCCAAAAATGTGGTCTTTGGATCAAAGGACCCCATGTAGCGCTATCCCTGGGTAAACCTTGCATTGATCATACAGGAGGTCAAATTGTTTCTCACTTACTCTAATGGTCCGGATTTTTCTGTGATTGTTGCTGGTAGCTGTGGGCCCAGGAAGTCTCCCTGCTTATCATCACCTGGATAAGAACAAGATATCACATATCAGTATATAGCACCAAACAAATCAAACAGGAGTATTATACCACGATTCAGGGCTGTGATTGAGGTTTTTAACTAAATTAAAGAATGTAATAGAATGAAGCAAGCAATGCGAAACCCCTCGAAGCCAGAGGGTTTCTACACATCAGACATTACAGGAAAAACCATTTCAGAGGCATTTTTAGATAACATTTGGCAAGTTGTTATTTTTTTCAATGTTTATGTTGTTGCTGGTTTGTGTCATCAGATTACATCCAATTTCCTTGAGATTTATCTGGGAGAATTACATTTAAAAAAATCTGGAAATCCAGTAAAAAGTTTAGGGCAGTGTTAACTCTGCTTGTCATGGCCTAGAATAAGAAACAAACCAAGTATCATTATTTTACAATGATACGCAAATTAGTCTTTGAGAGTGCCAACCCTGCTTGTCATTTCATAGAATAATAACTCGAGTATTGGTATTATGTCATAGAAAACAAAATCTTTAGCACTTAACCCTGGTAAACACCATCTCATATTATGTCCATTGTTAAGGTTCCCTGATTATATATCTTTTCTCGCACTTATGGATTTCTCGCATCCCCAATCTTTCAGCATTTCAGGGGCCTATTTCATTAACGAAAACTCTCGCAAACTAAAATCCATTGCAAAGACTTTTCCATTTCACTAACATCTTTTCACTTATAATCTTCATGGATGAGCCTATCGCAAATTTTCCGATGATCTTGTCCAAATATAGCATGAAATAAAATCATGTTTAAATATCAAAAAATTGCGATGGCTTCCATTTTGCAATGTTTTTTGCGGATAAGCACCCGCAAGATATTCATTGCAAACAAATTCATTGCAAATGCTTTGCAATGACTTTTTTTTCATCGCAAAGTCTTAGTCTTGTGGGAAATCCATCGCAAATTTGCGGAGATCTCTCGCTTTTGTGAATACGTTTGGCATTTGCGATAGATTTAGCCATTAGTGAAATAGGCCCCAGGTCGGTTGGGAACCTTAAACTTATTTCACACCTACCAGTAGTACGTTCAACCCACTTTTCTCCTTCATCACTGTCCGATGAGTCAGAATCGGAGTCTTCACTTGACGAACTCTTTCTCTTCTTTTTCTTGGATTTCCTGAAAAACAATGGACAGAATATGTTATTGTCACTGGGATGAAATTATGCTAGACAGGGGGAACCTGAAATGGAAAATCTTGCCCTGGTCTAGTCCCCTGACTTTAGTTTACATATGAACGTAACTCCTTGGATAGGTCCCTATACCTTCTTAAACTTCTCACTCAAAGAATGCTATTTACATAAATGACAATTTGTTTATCAACTTGTCCCAAGTCCAGGGCATCGAAATCCGCGATAACGCGGCCGCACTATTCCCCCCCAAAAAATTGGTAAGCTTAAAAAATATTAATATTAAATAATATAAAGTCAAATAATAATAATAATAAAAATCACGAAAATTTCTGAAGACAGATGATTTTTTCTGGGAATATTGAACGATAAATACAAATAAATGAGCCAAATTTTGGGATGAAATGCGCAAATGAGCCAAATTTTGGGTTAATTTGTGTGCATTTTTCATAAATCTTAAAGAAAATTCTCATCAGCACAATAAAAGTTCCCAGAAAGGTTGATTTTTTTCTATACCCTGCCCAAGTCCCTGTTCAGCTGAGCCAGGATATATTTCAATAAATGAAATCTTGGCTTGAACAGGTTGTTTGTGATTTTTTTAGTTGTTAGTAATGTTTTTGTTTTTGAAACAGTTGCCCTTTGATGACACATTCTTATCCACATCCAAATGATCAGTGTTTACAGTGCGGTAAGTCACAAGTGCAACTATACTCTATACACCATGAAGTATGCAATGAGCAATCATACTCTGTTACAAGATCCATAGCATATATCCCTTGTATTCTACAATATTGTAAACTGGTGTTTTTGTGTTGTGTGTAAGAGACTAGTAGTGATTGATTAGCCTTAGTTAATTTTTGTACAGGGATGCTCAAAGTAGATTTCAGAATTTGGACTGTCTCTGTAACTCAAAAAGCGCGACCCATCTCTTATATATTTTTTCTAGAAAAAGCACCCAATTTAGGAGAAATTGACAAAATTTTCCAAAATACACCCAATTTTGCAAATTGGGGGCATTGGGTCTGTGTTGAAAAACCATCCATCAATATACCGAAAATCGTGAAAAATGCACCCCAGACCTTTGAGCACCCAGTATACCACTTGTCAGTTAGAACCCCCCCCCCCTCCGGGATATAGATGCCTTTAGTTAGCAGTAATTCTTCATTTTAAAGTGGTTTGACTTCAATCTATTTTTCAAACTAAAACTTATCATATTGTTGTATTTATGACTGTAAGTTCATTTCTGTTAAATAAAAAAGGCAAATCAAACTTTGATACCCCACCAAAAAAAAAAAAAAATAGTACATCTATACTAAACTCCGCATCATAAGTTCTTACCCATGATTTCGACACGCCTGTAGATGAATTAAATGAAAGTTTTTCTAGTGATTTTTGGCACACGAACCAAGTCTATTCAATTTGTAGTCAGAGTGTGTCAAGTTCTTTAACATGCATTACCGATTTACAAAGAACGAATGATTTTAAAAATGTACCTCTGAATTTGATTGTTGTAAATTGATCAATTACACGCAGAGACTTTTATCAGTACAAATGAGTACAGGGCCAGTGGTTACTGTTAATATGGCTGCCAACGGGTCAGTAATGCTTAAGTGTGCCGTCAAGATGAATTGAATAGCCCGCGCTGTGAAGCGAGTCCTAGTGTTATTGATCCCGGCTACTCACGGTAGCCAGTCATGGTGTTAATGGTTTTACCCTGGGAGTGCCGTTCAGGAATTTACAACAATTGAATTCAGAGGTCCATTTTTAAAATCAACCGTTCTTTGCAAATCGGTATCGCATGTTAAAGAATTTGAAACATTCTGACTACAAATTGATGATCCTTGGTTGGTGTGCCAAAAGTTACAATAAAAACAGTCATTTAATTCACCTGCAGGCGTGTCGAAATCATGGGTAAGAACTTATGATGCGGAGTTTATAGGAAATGCACTGTCGATTGGTCATTTCACCTAATTTTTGTTATTTATGTGGAAAAATTGAAAACTCTCACACAAACCTTTTCTTCTTCTTACGCTCCTTTCTTCTTCTGGCTTTAGCTTTTGCCTTCTTCTTTTTCTTTTTCCTCTTCCTTCTTTCTTCTGTAAAATAAAAATACAAATCAAAGAAAAATATAAATGATGACTTCTTCCGTAAAATATGTGTATAATTGAATGATGCCTACGGTTGTGTGTGTTTGAAATTCCCTTTAAAAAGAACTTATTTGCTATTTATCTCAAAGAAACCTGTAAGAGACTCAAAGAGCTGATTCTGGCTGTAGTAGTTTAAAATGTGAGTGAATCAAGGCTCAGCACCCTAGAGACTGGTAGGACCTGAAATCATTCAAGTTGAATGGAGCTTACAAGAACCAAATGGCTAGCAATCACCTATAGTAGTCTGAAACAAAAACCCTTTTCTTTCTGGGCCAAGTCGCACAATGCGTGAAAATCAAACCAATCAAATCGATCATGAAGTCACACAGCAGCAGAATAGTCAAATCATGTGAGCTCACGAGTATCACGTAAATTGTGTGAGAACTTCAACCTTGGTGCACAAGACGCGTAGAAGCGAAAAGGTTTTCATCACGGGACTATATTATATAGTAAGCTAAGGCTGTGTTGAATTACAAATCAGGGAAGCATGGAGCATCATAAAGTCCCTATTCATTTTCATGTATTTCTTTGTACTCAAAGTGCACTGTGGAAATAACATATACAAGGTGTCAATAAAAACGCAAGATTTGAAAATAAAAATATTTAAAATATAAGCAGGCCATTTTTCTCATCAAAACATTAATGATATTAAAATAGAGCTTAATTCTCCCCTTCATTATGGCCTTTGTTTCATCTAATTCGGATATTCCTGTATTCCTGTATACAGCATTTTCAAAATGGAGCACAAATTTCAATCTGGTCCGATTTGTAGTCATCGGATGAAGTATGTTAACATAGAATGATATGCATCCAAGACATTAGCCCCTATAAATTTAAACCCGCTAAATTAATTTTACAATTATTTGTGGCTCAAAGATATTATTGATCAATTATTTTCATTGAAAACAAAACAGATAATCGATTTGAAGAAAGAATTATAAGC
>JXSR01S045836.1:49734-63633 GCA_000969725.1 Ophiothrix spiculata
ATGCGATAGGCTCAAATAATGCAGTGCCCACTTCTGGCTGTGGTATGTATTACCAGTATATTTCGGGTACGACACGTTTCACAGTAAAGTGCGCCAAAAAGTTCCCAAGGGCTTTATCATTTTATTAGTAAGAAGAATACAATTTGAGCTAGTTGATTTATAAGAACATGTTATAGAGAGATAATAAACAGTGTTTTAAAATTTGAAAAGTATTGTGAAAAGCATTTCTAGATGAAAATGTATTGCTAACGTTACTATTTATTGGACAGACAATGCATTTTCAGTGGTCTGTCCAATAAATGGTCATGCTAGCACTAAACTTTAGGCATGGATAATATTTATTCTGATTGAAATGTGAATTGTGAAACATTATATTCTGAATATGTGTTTTACTGTGTATAGTAAATGCACATCAATCAAATTTGGAAATCTATCTGTGAAAAAACAATATTCAACATTTTATTTTTGCTAATGTTACTCTAGTTTGGACAGAAATTTTTGGGAAGTTTATGATAAAATGTGTGGTGCTCTGGCTTAATGAGCGGAAAGTCGCGATTTTCAAAATTGAGTTTATGGCATATTTTAATTCTCTATAATCTCAGCTTTCGAATGATATATAATATGTCATACTTTCTTTCTACAATTTTCATTTATAGTTAGAAACACAAGGCAGTCCACTCAAAATCTGGCAGTAAAAAACTGTCGCAAATCGATTTTAAAGATACTGTTTACTATAGTGTATAATAGCAAAACGCGATCAATTACCCGTGAATAAATACACTTCCCGGCGTAATTGACCTTCAAAACGCGAAATATACGTTAACACTAATGTATTTATTTGTTTTACGTCAAAAAACGAAATTTGATCTTTTCATCATATTTTTACTTTAGCAGCCATTTATTCAAAATCTTCAATCGCGACTTTCCGCTCATTATGCCAGAGCACCACACAAATGGTTTACATTTTGCATTGATCTCTAGATGGGAAAATGAGTTGGCGGCCATCTTGGTGGACATGGTGGGCATTTTTTTTTTGGGGGGGGGGGGGAATTTGATTTAATCTTCTTTTTGATGTAACTTTGTACTAAACCTTGAGAGATGGTTCAAATGTCATTTTGTTAATAATGTAATCTTCAATTTGAATTCACTTTTATGAAAATATTTTCAATTTCAAAATTTTATGAATCACCCTTGCAGAGATGCCAAGTAGTACGAATTTTCCGTATTTCGTACGGGAAATTCTTGCAAATACGGAAATACGAATTAAGTACTTCAAATTACGCATTTCAATCGTCTGAAAAAATAAAATAAAATACTCCCCTTGAGCGCCCAAATGCTACCTTAAAATTGCCCAGTACTGTATAATACAGAAATATCTTTTCTAGAATATTCCCAAAATTACACCCAAAAGTATTCTACCGGTACCATTTGATCTGTTCATGTTTTTCGGGACTGGACACATGGTTTTGTTGCTTACGTGAGTGACTCAGTGAGGATGATTTGCAAGACCGTTGTTCTTCCCGAGTTACACCTTAAAAATTACACAGTCTATCAAGATCGTATGAGTCTACGTATGTTGTGCAAAATGTACGTTAGTTTGAAGTGAATAAAATGGGTTATTTCAAGTATATGTCATCTTTAATTATTAATCTTATGAATAATTAAATTAGCTAGAACAGTTACAGTAGGCCTCAGCTGTTCGCAAACATAAAGAGACGAAAACATTATTGAAACACGAAAATTAGTATCACAGTGACTGCGAAACGTTGTGCATGCGCAATTCTTTAAGCGATTTTAAGGTGTAATCCGTCAAGAACAACATTATTGCGATTTGTCGATAAGTTAACGTGACATAAATCATCATGAAACTTAAGGAATAATTGACATTTGTATAATGTGAGTATTTGTACAATTAAACTGACAAGGAAGAGCTTTATTGTGTGATAAAACCGATTTAAAATTGGGGTAGACTTGGTCACTCTTTAAGCTTAACTCATCATGAACCAGGTTAGGTTGTTAACATACTTTGTTTTTTGCCTAGATGCAACTTAAGTTAAAAATTAAATTGGAAGGGGCATACAGTATATTGTACTTTCTTTCCACACCAAAAAGAAATGGGAATTTACCGTATGTTTACCTTATGGACTTAGTTTCGGTGGCCGCTTTTCTGAAAAGCGCCCACACACGGCGGAGCTCTGTTCAATTTTTTTCTGGACATTTATTTTGTTTTAATCACTAGCAGTGTAAGCTTTGCTATGATGCATCTTGCAGATTAATCAGAATAATGGGATGCCTGTTTTTCGCCCTTGAAATAGCCCCTCCAGTGACGCCGCATTGTGTCAAACCGTCGCCGATGTAAAAATACAGATTTGTATGGCAAAATACAGTTTTTTGACTCTCTGAGTACAGATTTCTGACTTTTGAAGTTGGCATCTCTGCCCTTGGATGATCATGAAGCCTATAAATATTTTTCACATATTATCATATTAAAGAGGAAAGTGACTCTTCAACTTGTACCATCCAAAGCAAATGTAGAGTAATGATATTTATTACAGAAGTATGTGACTAAAATGGTAGCATTTTTCAGTAGCAGTCAAATACCCCGTTTACACTGGGCAAAATTCGTCCTTGAATTCACTTTTTAGATGAGTGTAAACAGGTACAAGTCACATTAGGTCGAATTCAAAAAGTCGAATTTGAAAGATGACTAAAAGCATCTTCGTTTCAAATGAAATCGAATAAGTTGTAATTGGTAGACGACTTTTAGCAGTGCAAACGCAAGTCGTAACCGATTTCATGTTCAGTATCTTAGCAATAACAGCAAATTTCAAATCAACTCACTACCACGGGTGCGCCATTATACTGCTGCACGTGCCACACATGTGTGACATGCTCTGCGCCAGTTGCAGAACTGTGCAAAGGCTTTCCCCAAGGAAACCCAACTTGGTACTTGGTACCAAGTAAGCTAAATGAAGCAGGGGCGTTGGAACCATGTAGGCCATATGGGCTTTGGCCGCACAACCTTTCAGCCAGAAAAAATAAAAATAAATAAACTTAATTTAATTTTCATGTGCTTTTTATAGTCCTAACATAAATAACCACAACATAGTACTATACAAATTTGTTTTTAGTAACTATATTGTCTTATGGGGGTATAGTTGGATCCTTATTATTGATAAATAAGGGGCCACAGGCAGCACCACTTTTATTCAGGGGCCGCACCACTTTTATTTTCCTTCCAACGCCCCTGAAATAAAGCTTATCTTCAACAGGGCTCCAAGATGTTTTTAAATTCAGTTTGAATGCAGCAGGAATACCGGAGTACCTGGAGAAAAACCTGCGAAAGTGAGCATAGACTTAAAAACAAAATGCACATAAAGAGCAGGGAGCGGGAATGGAACTCGGGACCTCATTGATGCAAGGTGAGGGATTTACCGCTGCGCCAACTCACTAAAAAGTACAAGTTTTTTGTAATATTTGCCTCAGGCACTCAAGTTGATTTTTGAGTCAAAATACTTGACACCCAGGACTCAATATTTACAAAATTAATAGGAATTAATAAGAATCAGTATAAATATGAGTAATTATTATCAAAATTTCAATTTTCTTATCACATAAATTAAACCCACCACCAAAAGTTGCCTAGCTAGAACTCTGATTTGCCTCAAGGGCTATTCCGTAATTAGGTCAACCATTTTTCAAAATCGTCAAAAATTAAATATCGTCCGCAACGGTGGTTCGTCGTGACCTGCCTCGCAAACTAAGAATGGGATTGGAATTAAATTTTCAGGTTTTGTACTTAGAACTATCAGAGATATTTCAAATACACATATTTCAAAATCCAAAGACTTCATAATTTGGAAGCTCTAGGTCCTCAAAGTCTATGAAGTGTACGTCCGCAACTACGGAACTGCCCTCATTCATTTGTTTTAAAGCTGGTGGTGAATAGACCATGACGTATACACAGAGCAAAAGCAAGAAGGAACTCATGTACCAGGTTCGCACTTGTAAGATTTTCACACATCAACCTATTTCATTAAAGGAATTCCTGCCTGTTACACATCCCACCCAGCCTGGAGTCCATTTGAATGTTTTGGAGGAAGGGAGGATTGCATATTGGAGGTGTTATCCTAGGCTCTGTTATCTCAGACTGACACAGTTTGTTTTCATTTGACGATGTGGAACATAAACTTGAAAAATGATACCCACTTGTTGGCAGCAGCATTTAATTGGGTTATTGTCATTTGACTTTACATTCATTTGCCATCTGTAGGTTTTGTTTTTACAGCTGTGCAAGTTACATGAACAACATGACATGTTTCTTTTTTGACTAATTATCAATTAAAATTTTCTCTAGAACTAGACAACAAAATAAACCCCTGGCTATTGATATCATTTCCAATTATGCACACTCATGCACAGTGCACTGTAGTACAAATCCCGGTACAAATAGCACACAATTTAAATTTAAGGGGTTTTCTCAGAGATGCAAATCCTCCATTTATTTTCGTAAAAATTTAGTGTTCGGTAGGTTTATTTGTGCTGATAACGAATCTTGAATAAAAAATATAGATCACTTTGCTCGTTTTTGAGATACAGGCATTTCAAAAAGTACATATTTTCCCAAAAAATCACCCGATTTACCATACAAATTATAAGGAAAGCTCCAAAATGTCGATCATTATGTGCTTGTAAAATAGTAAATGCTCAATTTATTTTTTAAATTTTTACATATGTTAAAACACTTTTTGCGCTCTTTAAAATACTGAAACAAACATATAGGGTCACCGTGTTAGTTTTCAAGAAAAATGACAAAAACTGGCATTTTTTAATAAAATTTGATTACTTTGATGGCACATCTGCGTCTGCATAATTTCCCGCGTATATATATTACACAGCTATGCGGCGCGTGATTAACCAAACGCGTTAGTAAAGCATGCGTTCAGTGTGTATTGAAATTTGCGCACGCAAAATAGATGCAAACTTTTTTTTATTTTTTACTATTAATGAAAAAAATCGTTATCCCGCAGTCGTAAGCAACTGAATCTCTGAGAAAACCCCTTAAGCTCTGCTTCAATATGTAAAAGGAAATCATAGAGGTTTTAAAACTTATATTTATTTTTCAATTTACATGTATTTTCATTTATTATTAAGATTGGGTTTAAAATAGATTTTCATTAAAACAGATAAAAATGAAGAATCATGGGTAAACTAAGAGCATGCATTTGCATATTTTTTCTGAACTTACTTTTTCCTGATGAAAATGTCCCAAATTCTCACGTGTATTTTCCTACGATGTATACAAAAACACGTGGAATTAACATTCAGTGTCCCAAATTTAATTCAACAAATGACCATACAAACAGTATGCAAGTTCAGACTGAATGGCATAGAGAGTATCATTATATCTACCAAAAACAAACCATATGAAATTCAAAAGTCGTGGATGATAGGGGCTCCTTGTTTTTAGGATCTTATAGTAGATTGCTAACCTATTTACATAAACAATAACTGCATTCTTTAGATTTGAACATTTAGCTGAAGTTTCTACTTTGGCATTAAAGTTGTATGTCTGATGATGATGTCAGATTCTTGGATTGAGACTTGCTATACTTTGATCAGCACTAAATAGGCGGGAATTATGAGGCTTTTCTTCATCCGCAAGTTAACATAATTCCACTTACACGCGCGCTGTAAACACTGGTGTGCGAGTCACACATCTCCTGCAGATGTGCTGTGTTTAGCTACGCACAGGCCCGGGCGCACAGGCTTACCTGTATCAATTCTCCATGTGAAGAAGCCCGCCTATTTGGTGTTGATCAAATTATAGATGTGTAGCAGTGCTGTAATTTGAAAGTAGCTATTCATCTTGAAATGCTAAACAGGGTTCACATGATGTAAGGTTAGCATATTAACCCGCTCGCCCTTATAGGGGAGCGGGTTGGCGCAGCGGTAGTTCCCTCGCCTTGCACCGATGAGGTCCCGGGTTTGAGTCCCCCGCCCGGTGCTTTATGTGCATTTGGTTTTCAGTCCATGCTCGCTTCCACAGGTTTTTCTCCGGGTACTCTGGTCTTCCTCCGGCATTCAAAACTGAATTAAAAAACATCTTGGAGCCTTGTTGAAGATCAGCTTCCTTTAGCTTACTTGGTACCATAGTACCAAGTTGGGTTTCCTTGGCGAAAGCCTAAACAAGGTGATTTTTTTTTTAAAACTTGAAAGTGATGTTGCCATCTTTGTGATAAGTGTGGGCCTGTCGTATTTGTAAAAATTGATTCTGCCAAACTTTATGTTCAAGAAATATCTATGGTAACTTGGTAATTAATGGTTTCTGCCTCTATGTGTCTACTAAGTTGTGTGTACACATAAACATTAACATGACATAGATCTGCAACATATACTACATTAATACAGAAACCGGGTCAAATTAGGACCCCTCAGTTAATAAGTCTTGAGTACCAGTAATAATAGTTGCTAGCCATTAGCTGTCAACAGGCACATGTAAATTACTTCCCAAAAGAATAGGAGGGAAATTATTTAATGAGAATAAAGGGAAGTGGCCAAATTTGAAATAGTCTGTTAATTACAAAAATCAAAGACAAACCATGTATTGTGCAGGTAATTCTTGGTATCGAGAACAATTAATTGTGTTATTATTAGATTACAATATGACAGTCTACTGTATATGATCATTTTTGAATGTGATGTATCATGGACTTTTTTAAAAATGTCATATGTGTTCATGAGGGAAAACGTAGCTCTGACTGGGCCATCATCTATTTTTCCACTGGCCAACACTGAGCAAAATCCTCTAGCCAAGCCCAGCGTGTGTTCACTGCATGGTCACAGGATGAGTTTTGGACACAGGAATGATTGGTGCAAAGGAACTTGACAAGATTGAGGAAAACATGACCTTTTTTTAATTATTGATCAAAATAGTCGTCAGTTTGATCACTTTGTTTTTAAACATATGTCAAGCAAACTAGTGTAGAGTAAGAACCTGCCAATTCATGTACACAGTTGAAGCACATATCGCCAGTTGCAGTCATTTCTATATAAAAGGGTATGATAGGGTATTCAGCCTATAGCTGTTCTAACAGTATTTTAGTCTGAAACCTGAATTTAGATTGTGCCATTATCAAAGAGAGTTTGCCCAAAGTAAGGTTTTAAGGGCAAAAGATATTTTGGACCTGCTTTAACCAATATGTTCCCTCTTCAATTTGATCAATGTTGACAAAGTTGAAGAGGTGCTTGCCCATGAAATAGTGAAATTAAAGCGAAGGGTTTTTTAATATCCATATGCCTTTTTTTTTTAGTTTCACAATAAGCTTATTTCACAGTGTATAAAAAGTCTCTTTTAGCAGCAATTTTCTAAAAATGTGAATTGAAGTATACATGTGGCGTATTTGCTGCATCTATTCTATATTTAGTTTGTAAACCCTAATAAATAAGTTGTGAATATATTAGGCCAATCCAATACATACTGCTCTGTAAATTCTAAATCATTGAGGCTAATGAACAGACAATTCAGGATGCATCTGAGGCTAATTAACCACACCCATAAACAACACCAATGTGACTTAGCCCCTTCCCATTCAATTTCCTAGTTGATAATGACCAGTGAATACCGTCAACTCTTGCTTTGCTTGACTGTTCAGTCAAAAACATAGGTAAATTATTTGCATACAGTCAAAGATGTTTTCAACATTGACTTTTTAATGCATATATAGGCTATACAGGGTGTGCCAATAAAAACGCAAGATTTGAAAACAAAAATATTTAAAATATAAGCAGGCCATTTTTCTCATCAAAACATTGATGATATTAAAATAGAGCTTCTCCCCTTTATTAGGCCCTTTGTTTCATCCAATTCGATATTCCTGTCCGGAGATACAGCATTTTCAAAATGGAGCACAAATTTCAATCTGGTCTGATTTGTGGTCATCGAATGAAGTATGTTAACCTAGGATGATATGCATCCAAGACATTAGCCCCTATAAATTTAAACGTGCTATATTAAACTAAAATTTACAATTATTTGTGGCTCAAAGATATTATTGGTCAATTATTTTCATTGAAAACAAAACAGATCTATGATCGATTTGAAGAAAGAATTATAAGTAATTATTAATCAATCATGAAATTAAGTTTTGGCAGTCTCAGCTTTGCTGGTTTTAGTTGTGGTACTTCAGTCAGTGGGGCGAACTACACGGAGTGCTGATCCAGATGCAAACGCATCTAGGAGATGCGCATCTCCGAGATCCGCATCTCCGTAGACCGCTTTCACGTACGCGTGCACTGAGTGCTGTGCAGCAGATCCGGATCTGATGCCCATATAGCCACAGTCTTCTGCAAAGCGTTTTACGGAGATGCGTTTTCATCTGGATTTGCACTCCCATGTAGATTGCCCCATTATCAGCTCTAAAATAAAACAAGAATTTCAAGGGCTTCCGTATTAACCTTTTATTATAAAAATGAATAGATAAAATGCGAGACTCGGAGGCAGTAGCTGCAATTGTAATTTTTGGGGGAAAGTACATTGCGTAGCAAGATAAATTTTAAAATCAAGGTCCACATCATGCCAGATATTCAGAAACAAACTTACATTCCGGTTTGGGGAAACTTTGAACATGAAATTTTGGATAGAAAACAATTGAAATCGTTATTTCTGGCAATTGTAAAAGTTATTTCTGACATCCTTTTTGGCTTGATTTGATACTTTCAATGAACTTTTGATATAACACTAAACAAAAAATGCAAGTAAGCGATAGAAGTTTTCATCTGGTGATGAAGTAACTTGTCATTTAATGTTTTGATTGCCACCTACTTTTGGTTATTGATCATAGAATTGAGATCAAGAAATCGGACCAACCCAATTTTTAAGGGCTTCACAGAACTTGTAATAACTTCAGAATTAAACGCTCAAATTTTACAAAACAAAATGCTATTTGAAGCTGAGATTATGTACAATAACATTTGATAATTGTGTTTTATTACATGTAGCCTAATTCTCTCAGAAAAAAATCACAAAAAATCTTGCGTTTTTATTGGCACACCCTGTATAGGGCACTGTTGTTTTGTTTTTAAAGTGATTACTTCAATACTATAAGTTAACTCGAGTTCTAAACTTTCCACATCTCGGCAAAAATCTTGCAAGCATTGTAAACAAGCATATTAAGGAAAATGAATTAAATATTTTTTTCAACATTTAAGTTTTTATGCTTATTGAACACAATGGGATACCCAGGTAGTCTCTAAGCCTAAAATGTGTCACTAGTAAGGTGCTAATCATGGCAATTGTTCTGTAAATATATATAATCATCTTAATAGAGATGACAAAGACCTTTATGATTAATTATTAATTAGTTAATTTACCAAAGGTCAATAAGGATAATTTTGTTCACACTTGTTGCATAATGAAATCCATAGAATCATGTATTTTGAGGATCTATGATAGAATAGAAGCATCAAAACCTGTTTGAAAAACCTCTTCAAAATTTCATTTGATTAAAATTGATCTAGACTCTTTAGGCCAAAAAAAAAAGGTTTGTCTCAGAAACCATTTGCAAAAAAACTATGCATTTTTTTTTTAAATTTTTTTTTAGGAAATTAGATATGCGGTATGCGATATTCCTGTTGGTTTTTTTTTTACGCTCCAAAATTTAGATCCCAACGTTCGTGTGAAGTGCAGAGTTTCTAAGCACGATACCATTCGTTTTAACTATGGGAAATCTGATTAAATGTAAAATTCAAGGTAAAATTGCAACAGCAAATGACAGCAACCCGGATGGCGGTCGATCCTTGGTTACTCTCGATTAAAAAAAGAGAGAGAGAGAGAGAGAGAGAAAGATCAGTGCGTAGCTCTACGTGCTAATACGCGCTAAATTCATTTTCACATAGCAATGCACGTGGGTTTCTGAGTCAAACCTTTTTTTCTTGGCCTTAGACTGTTGTATGTGTGTGTGTGTGTGTGTGTGTGGGGGGTGTTTGTTTAACTATAGATTTTTTATTTGTTTCATGTTTTATAATTAGACACATAAAACAAAGGGCTTTTTCGTCAACTTAGAGGCAACTTTTTTGATTCAATTTTAAGGTCAGACCAACAAAATCGAACCAAAAATATCATTATGTATTGAATATTATTATGTTAGTAACTTGAAAAACAATTAATATGCCTGGACTAATAACACGAACTTGAAAATTTTCAAGGATTACCAATTAATATAAACATAATTTTGTTGTATAATGGAAATTGTCTAATGTTCCTTGTTATCAACCACTAGAATTGAATTGTATGCAAAGAAAATAATTTCTTCAAAGGTTTCAGCCATCTAAAAAAGTGAAAAAATTATATGAATCAACAGATAAAAAGTTTTATAAATTCACAAATGTTTACAATTTAGTTGACAACTTGCCCTTGTTTTATCAATGTAGTTCTGACGAAATGTTTCCTGATCGTTTCCTTTCACGTTAGATTATCGCCATGATCACCAATATATAGCTTCAAAATTACTATTTCCCCTAGCGTTGGTGTTTCCATGCATGTCAATACTTCTAGAAACACTGCATAAACAAAGTAGGATTTGTAATTTTACACATGTAGAGCACACTTTCAATTTCATACTGTAGGCCCAAAGTTGGTTTATACTTGTGTTATATTATGCCTAATTGTTTTGTTTCCAGATAGTTATTAATACAATATATCATAATAAGAGTTAAAAAATGATAATGAATTAGATATTTCATTAAAGTTCGATGGCTTCCAAATTTAAGGGGCATGTTTTAAATGTACATTGTATGTCAAGTGTAACTGAGCTGTATTAAATGAGATTAAATTGAATCATTTCAACTAAGGAAATAAACATTTTGATTTTTTTTTTATTTTTTTTTAAGAACTACAATTCAGCAAAATTGTATAAAACGTTTTCACTACATATTAATTTATTCATTCATTACATGCATGTTAAGAAACTTGATGGTGTGTTACAGTATGCTAGGCATGAGTCGGGGGCACCAGTACCTTGTCTAATATAAGTTAAATCTTGCAAAACTGGGACCCATATGTAGTCACAACCCCCAGTCATGAAACGGCAATTTTTCATAAGTTAGAAACACCTTTGAGGAAAGCCTTCATCAAATCTTGAATGACTTAACCACAAGTGTTGGGGGATGACACATTATATGATGTATTACATGCAAACAGGGACATACGGCTTATACCTTACTGGCGTCACTCATGGATTGTGGAATTACTCTGTGCTTTTATTAATTTGAACTATTTTGGAATTATACGCTGGATTATATTTCCTAATGCAATGACTGTAAGGGAGAGGACTATATTAATGGTGTGTGATTTGGTTTTGTAGTGATTTGTAGGATGTATTGGTAAGTTAATTTTTCAAGTTGACTTTTATAGTAGTTTTGTATCCTGAAGCTTTATTTACTTATATCTTTTAGGGCCTAATATTTTGCTGGGTGCTTAATTTGTGCTGTTTTACTTAATTAGGTAAAGTGCATTGTGGTCTGATCGACAGTGAACCTACATGTCCTTATTCTACAGTATTTGAACTCAAGCAAGGTGTTTAAGACTAGGTTTTTTTCTTCCAATCTAAAAGATTGGGGTTCTCAGTACATAATGGCTACCAACCTGTGTTCATTAATGACCCTATACTGCCTTCCATATTTGCTTAGACTCTACACTATTATTTTTTTTTAAATGATAGAAAGATAATAGTAACGGAAGTTTAAAAGCAGGAAATATCTTATTTGATTATTTGTAACCCTAAACATCATGTGTGATTTATTTAGATTTTATACTTAATTTGAAAGTAAATTAGCTATTGGTAGTAAATATATATGATAGAAAATAGGGACTACCCCCTCTTTATGTTTTATTGGAAATATCTCTGTTAAAGGGTTAAATTGGACTGACTTGACTAGCAATTGTTTTTTATTCTGGCAAGTTTAAGAACTAAATATAGGCCTACACATGAGTATGTGTCATCTGTACTGTGTGTAGTCTGTTCTAAAAGCAGGCCAATGGATTTAATTTGGGGGAGGTGTAGGACTCTAAAGTTGTGGGTGTTCTTGTCCTACATGTATCCTCTTTCAAAAATTCTATTTAGACCCATTCTAGTATTTAATATTTTTTACTGAATTAGCATGTCATTACAATCAATAAAATCCTCCCCACAAAAAAAAAAATAGTTGGGTAATAAGAATTTAAATCATTGGTCATTTGTTTTGTATAATTCTAGGTCTAGCTATATTGGGGTGATTATGGTGTTTATTCCAGGAGATACAAGTGAATCATTATTTCCACAGGATTTCTATAAATGCTTAATATATCCTTGATTCTAATTTTAAAATTTCCTAGAAATCACACGTGACCATCAGGCACTGTAGTGTTCAGTTCCCGGGTCCAGTTCCACGGTTTTCAAACCATGGCTTTCAAATATATGTAGTGGGAGTGGACAAACAGGAATTTGGTGAGGTCCAAAAACATAGTTTGGCAATCTATAGCCTGCTTAAACTTGATGTGTCGCATCATGCCATGTGAATTGAATGGATTATTTAAATACAGATTGCTTTTGCCACAACAAGGGGATTCCCCAAGTTTATTTACACTGCAATAATAAAGATAAATGCTTCAAAGGTTATTCCAGCAATGTGAATCTTACTCAACATGTAAATATTGTGGTATGCATGTCCTGCTATAGTATTCAGTTGGCACAAGCATAGCTTCACAGGGGGGGGGGGGGATGGAGACGCTCTATTCGAGGATGTTATGATTTGAATTTTTTTCGAAACATTTTTTTAAATTCATTTTATTTTATTTTAATTGTATTTTTTTATTCATGAAAGAAAAATCACCTTGGCCCTGCCCGGGCGCGAACCCACAACCCACGACTTTCTGCTTTGAAGTTTGACGCTCTAACCATTTAGCCACCGATATTGATGGCGTTGTTTCAGTCAAATCAATATTTATACATCGCGCATGCAACATCGCCACTTGAATATATTTTAATACATGCAAGTTCGTGACAAATTGTGGAGAAAACATAAAAGAAAAATGTATCAATTAATTTCAAGTCAATTCCTATGATAATATCTAAACTAAGCAAATAAAATGGTAAAATCAGTGTTTCAGAAACGGGTGATGTTTACTGCGTGGGCATGTATCTCACGATTATTTTAAAATTTGCAAATAATGATTTTTATTCTGAGTGGAGTTGATCGCCCAACTCCAACGGATTTGACATTTGGATAATTTTACAAGTGCTATCAGTGTATATTGAGACATTTTAAAACAGTATATTAGTAAAATCACATGTAATCCTATGGGAATTTGCGAAAAATAAAAAAAATATGCACATTCAATTCCGTCCCCCCCTGAAGCTTCATACAGTAAAAAAAACGCAGTACAAGCCCAGGAGTACAAGTGGTGCAGAAGTTTACCAGTTATAACTATATAAGGCCAAGGAAAAAAATGTTGTGTTGCCCTTATGGGTCCACTACACTAAATAAACTGGTGTCACTATCCGACGTTTCTAAAATCGGCAAAATTGACTGCCCTCTCCTAAATGAGGACCTCAAAAAGTGAAGAAGGGCAATATGTTCGGTGTATATTTTGTTCTAATCATGGAGATAAGATTATTTAAAGTTGTTCTGATGCCATTTTTGATATCCAGAGTACTTGGCTTTCAGTGATGGGGGCGGTATTACCATTCAACGCACTGTATCTCAAAAAAATTGCCTTGATGGTATATATTTTTTATTATTTTTGGTTTAAAGAGATCGTAATCAATTAAGAAAAGCCAGTGTTGAAGAAACTAGTTGCTTTATTAATGAGTTATTGGGTGTGTTTTGGAAGACATTTTGTACAGTAAGTCAATGGATAGC